>OY804594.1:69326459-69497684 GCA_963680895.1 Fragum sueziense | reverse complement strand
CTCAAATATTTACGAACCGATTTCATATGTCTTTTAAGTCCGTCGTAATCTAAGCCGCTACGAGTTAGACGAAGCCAAAATGTGGAAGACATGAATATAAAGGGCTATATAAAGATAATCACACATCCCAACCAACATGAGTGAAAATGTATCTTTTAACGACAAAAGACTTAAATTGGGCTCCCAAATACGTTGTCCTCAAATCAATTGAAAATGAATCCCAAAATGCCACGCAAAATGGAGAAATATTATCTATCGTTTTATTTTCATTGCGAGCTGATAATTACTACTTGTACAAGCGATAGGTTGTCAAGGTTATTCTAAACTCATCCGTACAAAGATTAAACCGAAAAACAGATAGGAAGTCTCTATCAATCACGGGTTAAAATCAATATGAAATGTATACCTCGACAAAGTTAGGTCATAGCGAAATAAAACTATCCGACTTATTCTATCTAATATATTGGTGAAACGGCTTCGGTGGACTAAAAATATCTATCCTTATGAGAACATTCGACATCCAATGAATGCTATATTCGACTAAGAACTACGAACTGGGAAAATGGTAAAGGTATCGAGTAAAGGGGTTTGGATTCAAACGCATTATTGAAAAATGAATTGAAATTTAGCCCTCAACATACCATAATCTCACAAACACGTCTAAAGACTCATCCAAAGCATATGTAACGAAACATTGACTATCCCTTGACTTCAGGAATATTTTCGCGAAATTTACCGAGTACCGATAGTTTTACCATTCGACTTGAATACATAGAGGACGTAAGAATGTTTTATAAATATAACAAAGAGCTATGACCCATAGCCGATCGAATTATCTGTCATTAAACCCTGAATTAAGATAGAATCACCGTTTACGATAACCAAGCAGATGGAGCAGATGGAGCGATCCAGAATCTTTGTTAGAATTCACTACTTACTTAGTCTAGGAAGAGAATCGCCAAGTCACCGACGAATGATGATATCGGCGATGGTTTCGGCACAAATGGAATGCATACAGATTTTAGCCAAACAGATTATAGACGGTCAATTACACCTTTCTCAAATGGATGTCGAGTACTTCGACGTTACAGCCAGTTGCTTAGAGCATTAAAGAGTAATACAGTGCCCTTAAATCGAAAAAAGCACTTACTGTCATTAAATCATTTCGTTTTACCGAGACTTTTGCGACCACAGTACCTCCGTCTTGCAATAAGGATTGAATTAACTGATTCGTAAAACCTGGTAAAACCGTTGCTATAAAAGAATCAAGGATTCTTATTAAGACGAAGCTGGTCGAACTATTCCTTTTGATAAAAGCAAATACCGACGATAGAGATCATGTTATCTTTCAAGCAAGACGTCCGCTTTAGAGACAGGGCCTATTATATAACACAACTCAACTTTTAGTCATTGGCAAATCGCAAATGTGCTTGCATCTATAATGAGCTTCTCTCCATATCCGTAATGTACAAGCGATATACATCCAAATCGGAAGAATTATTTTTTTTGTGAAAGGGTATCGCGAAACTGGGTTTTGTTATCACGAGCCTCTTTTTATTTTACTCCAAAACTTTTACTCGAAAATCTTTACAAGAACTGTTTGACATGAACCGTTTGACACGAACAGTTTAGACACCGTAAACAAGATGTCCCTTTTAACCCTTAATTAAGAGTTCAGACAATACCTGGGACGTAATACCCATTATTCCGCTAACAATAGAAGTTAACGGACAATGGAAAGTTAACTCGTTTATTAATAAAACTATCTAAACATACACCGTAAACAAGATGTCCTTTTTAACCATTAATAAGAGTTCGTAAACATTTAGGATTGACGATGGTCTTTTGTTACAAAATTTAGGATTAACAATGGACATTTCCCGTCATAGAACTGAGATCATCGGAAATTTTCAATGATGTCGCATAAAATTCAGCGAGCACAAAACGAAAAAGGTAAGGATTAGGCGGGATATTTAGAATATGCGGAATTATAGAATCAACCACATTTTGTTAATATAGGGTATTTATATATTTGCGGACGATTTCACGAAAACAAAGTCAAAAGTGCGTTTTATTAATTTTCAAGGCGCGTAACTCAACATGTACGAATCCAATCAGGTCGAAAATATCCCTGATCTTAGGATCTCAAGCATTTATACGCAGAGTCTTAATCTACGCGTGTTGATGCGAGAGTGAAAACGAAGAACAACAATTGTGTTCAATCCGAAGGCATTTAACTGAATCAGTTAAGGATATATATATATGTGTGTCCAGGATATAACTCAACTATACAGGATCTTTATATCAACAGTACTATGATCACATTTTGTCTCGATTGGTACATATGCGTGTCTACTAGATTTAAACCGATAACGACCAATTTATCGACTTAAGATCAGGTTACTCAGAATAAACAAATTCCGATTGAAGATATCGCAAATTTAAGATATCTTAAAGTGACATTTTACAATTATTTTTACACGAATTTTACTTTTATTCTATCTGAAAGAGCATATTTTCTTATGAAAATTCTGAAAATTTCAAGTCAAAATATTGAATCGTTTACGAGAAATGTATATTTTTGTGCTAAAATTAAACAAATTGTTGTGGACAACAGTTAAGATTTCTATAGAATTTGTCACTCCTGTTTCAACTTTAAAGGCATATTTTTCACTTATATATAACAACTTCAAAAAACTGATTGCATTTATACACATTAGAACATACAATCTTTGCATCACGACATACTCTTAAAAAATGAAATAAATGTGAACTGTCACTTTAAAAACATTTTGTCTAACTTGATTGACCGATACTGTATAATATATGCGATTACAAGAGTAAAACTGCAATCAAACACGGCCTTTTTTACATTCAAGGGCGCATAACCCAACACTTTCAAGTCTCATCAGGCACATAATCTTAGGCTTATATTCATGGGGGTACTAGAGCGTTAACACAAAAATGTGAACGAACAGACGACGGACCGATAGTTAGTCGTAGTTTAATTAAGGTTTTATCCCGGACATTCGGCATAGGTCGGCCGAAAATAATCGATTTTACAGAAAACGAATTTAGTCAAATAACAAAGTCGAGTCAAATATACTAGTGCGGATAGTTTATTCTCTCTTTTGTGTCAAACAAAGTATACAAGCAATAACATGATGTTTCTAATATTTTCGGTCTTAATTAATCAAGCCTATTAAAGATAATACAACGTCTTTAATCCGCATGCGGACGGGTAGATGAATCATCCGATGTGGAAATATCTTCGCATATTCTGCCTCGTAAACACATTATCCTCTATCACGACGAGTTATTATTGAAGTCACTTTCACTATGAATATTATTATTATTGTTGTTGTTTTATTCTAAACTGATCGATGTATTTTTCTCTTTACACACTATTATATACACAATAGTATATAACGACACATTCGCCAAGTTTTAAAGACAATGCGCTAAGCATAGTTAGTTTTTTAACCAAAAATACTGCCGCAAACGAAACAAATAATCACACTCTACCACAGAGTTACCATTCGTTGTTCTCACATTTACAACAAAGTACCAAGGCAGAGGAAATATTGAGGCAAAAGGAGAAAATAATGTATATATCAGTCTAATATTTACAGTAAGGGACAATCAAGCCAAGTCATGTTTGGGCAAGGCTTAATATGATATCACACAAGCGCATGTAACAGTATTAGCTGACAATGAATTATAATACAATACTATTCAAAGTGTACGCTGATTGTGAAAGAACATCTTTCTAATAACCAAGTGTCAAAGTTTCATTCTTTCATAAAAAAAAAAAACAAAAAAACAAAAAAAAAAAAAAAAAAAAAAAAAAAACATTTTTTTTTTGGGGGGGGGGGGGTTCTTGACGTACGATAGTTTTTTTGTTCTTTCGTTTCAATGTTTCCCCAAACATTTTCTTTTCGTTTCAATGTTTCCATAAACCATAGGAAAAACCCGAAAATGGGCGTGGCTCCCCTTCGATCCGTAACGTTGTTCCGACCTATGACGTTGCTCCGACCTATGACGTTGCTCCGATCTATGACGTTGGTTCGGCTCTGAGTCCCCTGAATTGACGTCAGTGGTCAGCCAGCCTATGGTATTCTTGATAGAACTAAAAATAGACTGGAAAACCCCGCGAATGGACGTGGTTCGGCCCTGATTCACCGTGATGTCACGTCCGGTATGACGTCGCTGGGAATTTCCCCGGAAATGGGCGTGGTCATTGGGCGTGGCTGACCTCTGATGTAACGGGTCAATGGTCAACCACGCCTACTAACGTCATGCTCAATGATTAGCCACGCCCACTGCGTCATGGTCAATGATTAACCACGCCTACTAACGTCATGGTCAATGATTAGCCACGCCCACTGCGTCATGGTCAATGATTAGCCACGCCCATTTTTGGCTCCACGCTCTACCATATGGTACTCAAGTCCGCTTCCATAACTACTACTAATCGTGCCCCCTCCGCGTCCATCACACGTGGTATAGACGCGATAAAGATCTGGTTACAACCGTTACATACGATTTCGCGTCCACAATATACTGTTCAACTATATTAACCGTTTTGGACATGCTCCGGTCGTGATGTGGACGTAAATGAAATGATTTCCATTTATTTACACGTTTTAGCACTTCTAAACACTGCCGCAGTGCGTTCAATATTGTCTTTTCCGCGGATGGCTCTTTTGAACTCTGCAGAGACCAAATATCAGCCAATCAAGACAGAACATGGACACAAGGTTAGTGACCATAAGATCTTGAATGAGCTCAATTTTCAGTCTGGTTGGACTAGAATTGTGCTCTTGAACTTGACAAAATTGCGGGTTTTCAAGCTATCTAGGTACAGGTGAGCGTTTTGCTCTTGTCTTCGTTTACCTCAATATTTTCTCGTCTATATACCACAGAAACTATATATCTTCCAACATTTCTTTTGTCATTACAACAGCTTTCAAATTTCTCTGAAGAAGAGCACCACTAGACTAGAGGGATAATGAATATTTATATCATCATGATCTAAAACGCCCCTCATATTAATAGACCGTGTGATATTGAAGGACTATGCGGGTAAGGGGTTAGGTTCAAATTAGAGTATTAGGCAAGTCTCGCGAATTATTCATTATCCCTCTAGCTTTGCTCCTTTTCCTGTTGCCGTTTTGGAAAGGGTTTTACACTTCGCTGTAGATTTGATAGTACTTTGTTGAAACAAATTAGTAGATAGACACAGGACCTGGCGTCCATATTATCATCCATCGATACGGCAAATCCAACATTCTGATTCCCCATCCAAGTTGGTCGTAAGATCGTTGATAATACGGGTCCATAATGGCAATAATTTTGTGCTGAAAATAGACTGGGTTTACTGCTATGTTTTGATAAACCATAAGTGTTGTTATAAAATCTCGTAACTACGGCTTGATTCAAGCAATGGTTACGAGATTTCATAACAGCGCCTACGAAATACTATTTGTTTGTCCGAATTTACGTCACTATTGATTGGATAAAATCGTTGCCTATTGTAGATGCTAGAGTGTTCACAAAGTCAAAATAGACCGTTTTTTACATTCAAGGACAGATAACTCGGCAATTTTTGGTCCGAACAGGCCCATAATCGATCTCATCCAAGAACTTATGACCATACTTGTTTTGACCAAGTTTGATCAAGATAGTGTAATATTTGTAGATACTAGAGTGGTAACATCAAATTGTGGACAGACCTATAGACATACGGACGACGAATAACCACACTATCTCACATTGAGCACTTCATGCTCAGCTGAGCTAAAATGCTGGTCATCAGCATTTTCTTCTTCGGATTTCATGTTTTCTCAAGCCTATTCAAAAAGTGACTTAACCCTTTCCCTATTTTAAAGGGCAATATGTTTGATAATTCTACTTTGGAATCCGCTACAGACAACAAGTAGATGCTTATAAAGATAATGGTTTGCAAAATATAGCACAGAAAACATTTAGGCAAAAGGAGAAAATGCTGATTAACAGCAGTCTTCTTTTGCGTAAAAAATTTCCCAAATCGTTTCTTCCAGGGAAGCCAAAACCGGTCTTGTTTGGGAAAGGGTTAAAAACCCGGTCTTGAATAATAAAAATGACATTTCACATTTATTTCATTTTTTTAAAAGTATGTCTTGATGCATAGATTGTTTATTCTAATGAGTAGAAATGCTATCAGTTTTTTTTAATTTGTATAAGCGAAAAATACGCCTTTAAAGTTGAGACAGAAATGACAAATTCTACATAAATCTGAACTGTTGTCCACATCAATTTGTCTAATTTTAGCACAAACATATATATTTCTCGTAAACGGTTCAATATTTTGACTTGAAATTTTCAGAAAATATGCTCTTTCAGATAGAATAAAAGAAAAATTTTATGTAAAGAAAATGTGAAATGTCACTTTAAATACATTGGCGCATTTTGTACAAAGGTGTGCAAAGTTCTAGTCAGTAGAAGAATGATAGATTCTAATAAATACAAACATGATAAACATTACAAAAATCTATTTCTTTTTTTTTTCTCTCCAATGTTACAACTAGAATATCACCTTATCTTTGATAATTTGTGTGTTTCTTTAGATTTCAGTCAAAATTTGTAAAATGATAATTAATGTCAATAAATAAATTGTCACTTATCTTCTTCTTTCCGATCCAATAACAACAAAGCTAAAATGTGATTTCTTTTGCAATTTATCTGACAGCCATAGTCAGGTCCCTGTGCAAGACTGTCTAATGTGCAAAATTGCACATTCCTGTACAGAATTCCAGGTTTAGTACAAAACTGTTGTAAATGTATAGATATTCATTAAGCATTTACACTAGTTTTCCACCTTTCCTAAGAATTTCAATATATGAACAGTCAAACACTTATAAATATTCCTGGATGAAGAACAGTGCTATGTGTAATTTTAAACCAGATATGACCAGAGTAAATAATTTTGCTTTTTCTAAATATCATTTCTATGAAATTCCACCGAAAAGAACCAAAATTAAATAAATCCAGAGTTCACACATGAATGTTGTAGGTTCAGAAACCAAACACTTCTAAAACTGTCTTTACATGAAACAATGTGATGAAAAATAACAATATATTGGCTAAAGTTGGTCTAGATGAAGCCCTGGTTATTTCAGCTTCCCAAATACTGTCTTTGCCATCTGAAGATAAACAATACACAGAGGTAAATATCAAACTGGAAAATCTTTAACCCATGGTAAAATTTTAGACCGGTCCAAATTCGAAGATGTTGCAAACAACATTTTTCAAGTGGATGAGAATCAAAATTGTTTCATCTTTTGGGGTAGAAAA
The DNA here is from genome assembly GCA_963680895.1 of Fragum sueziense. Classification (NCBI taxonomy): domain Eukaryota; kingdom Metazoa; phylum Mollusca; class Bivalvia; order Cardiida; family Cardiidae; genus Fragum; species Fragum sueziense. The sequence goes on along the minus strand of OY804594.1, from coordinate 69,490,349 downwards.
TATTGTGGCAAATGAAGAAATTGCTTATTTCCCATGATATTTTCCCAAACCATTATTGTGAAGTCATAATCACTGTGAGGTAATGCCAGGTGGGTCAAAATTTTATTTTATAATTCAACAAACCAAATCATTGGAATGTTGTGGGTACTCATAACAATTGTCTCATTTATAAGGGCCCGTGAAGCAGCCACAGCCAAGCGAGACATTATCATAATCAATGAATAAGTTTCAAAACTTGACATGTGAAATGCTATATGGTGAGACGTATCTTTTCATCAAAGTCTTGTGTGAATGACTCAAGGTGGCTTAAAGTGGAAGCGAAATGCGAGTTGTTTGTGTGTCAACTACTTAGAATACACCTGTAAGATAACAATACAACAATTTCGGTTGTTATCCGATGCCTAGTTTTGGAGAAATTAAGTCCCAAAGTGGTGATATTTTACCTGTAAAATTTTCCAATAATCGAATTTTAGCTAACAGTCGCTTCACCTCGATAGGTATGTGTGACGTCATTAAATGGAGATAAAACGGCTGCCGATATTCACGGTTTTACCTTTTATGACACCGCGTCTAGTTATTTTGAGAAAAACAAAGAATTGGACCCACCATTCAGCTCAAGCAACGTTTGAAGATTTGTGTAACGAATGAGAAAGAAATTATGGAGGTATTTTTTGGAAATACACACAACTTGTACTAGTGTTACCGCTCACAAAAAGCGCAAATAACGATAAAAATCGTTAAGAGGCAAACGTTTTTATAAAGAAAAGAAAATCAACATTTAGCCTATCGTCATAACAATTGAACATTTTAATTGTATATATAAGATTATCCGAATGTTGCTGATTATGTGACTGCCACACGCCAATAATCACATTTACAATCAGATTAACACATCGACACGTGTCACATACTGGCCACGATTACGCATGTTGACAAGTTGTGATAATCCAGTTTGATTTACGATAGGGCGTGACAGATGGTTATGAAAGATCCCGATTGGATATTTGGTATAATATATGAAAGTAGGCTTGACAATTTGAATTAATTAGATATTGATTCGGCACATATGAAAAGCAATCGATTTGTCTAAAAAAGCATCATTTCATTTCGTTTTCTTTGATATATCATTTGCAGAGGTAAGCTATTACGCTAATTTGAATGTCATTTGTCGATGATTGATGGAAATTCCAGTTTTCGTGGGATTTAAATATTAAACAATCGCTGTTTGCGTTTATGAATCCGAATTCCGAAAGAAATGAAAAACATTAAAAAAAACCAAACTCTACTTTCATTCGGCCCTATTGCTTACTCTAAGGAAAAAAAAAACGACCAGAAATGTATTTTCTGAGCTAAATTGCACATTACACAGGAAAATCCATTTTGTTGTCTGCGACAGCTTTCGAAGTAGAACCGTCTAAATATTCGCCATTTCTTCTGTAGATTTCAAATTTTAGAAATCTAAAACTCCATTGTTAGGGGAAATATTTGGTGAAATGAACTAAAAATTACTTTTTGGAAAATGATCATCACCTCTTTAAAGGGCGACGGTAACAGATGGTCTAATTGCAAAAAATGATTTTTTTTTTGAAAAAATATGCAAAACTTTTGTGTTGATCACCTCGGGATGGTTAATAATATGCGATTAAGACAGAGAATGAGCCGAAATTACAAGACAGATAGCTGAATTTAGGGAGAATCCAAGCCTAAATTCAACCCCATCACTGATGGGGTTAGAATTATTTTTGAATTGTTGCGCATGCGCATACAGCGCGGACCATGATTCAAACGAGATTCATACTTAAATTTCAATATGACGTCATCATGTATGTTGTGACGTCATTTAAGAAAGTCGCATGTCCTACTGTTTTGACCTACTTTCGACATCGCTTCATGAATTTGGTATCAAATTGCGAAAAAAAAATGAGTCGTTGCTTCAATAGTTTCTCGTAATCATTTAATCAGGTCATATAAAGCTTAAAAAGTGTACATTTCGTTTGTATTTGACAATTTTTGGGTCCAAATCTGGGAAATAGTAGCTTTAAGTCCACAGCAAGAGGATAAAATTTTGGTTTTGTCCAAATTAAAAAATGTCACGGGCGGCATTTACAAAAAACGGAAATTCATATTTTTGGGTCTTTCGGGGTAAACAAATAGCGGGGATTGAAAAAATTGCAGTTTCGCAACTTTTTCCTACGCCTATTTGATCACTTTGCCCTTTTCAAAACAAGCCAAAGTTACGAGTTACCCATATTTTGCCATAAATCTCAACTGCTTACAATTTGAACTAGATCTAGTTTTAAAATTTAATTGTTCCCGAAAAGGACCCTTTTAAGAACTATTGATTTTTCATTTGTTGTAAGGTTTACTCGTGTTCTTACACTCTGATGGCAAAAAATATGTTTAAACCAAGTTTTGAGATTAAATTGTTCCCTCAAAGGATGAAAGAATTTCAGATGAAAAGATCAAAGGTTCTTTTCTTTATTCATACCTGAGTAAGTTGCATTCTACAAGAAACCAAACGTAAAAACAATTACTACGTAATAAAAAAGATGGGATCAGTTGCTAAAGCTACAAACCTGATGAAATAATTATTGAACAATATAATTTTATTTCTGTAAACAATTGGTATTTATTGTGAAGGGTCATCTGTAAGTTTGACTTACTCCACTAACTGAGTGCGCTACCCCTTTGAATCACCGATTCTTATAAAAACACAACAAAATTGGCTGTGATTTATCCCTTTATCTCAGGAATGCAAAGATGTACCTAATATTCTTTGATCCCGTCCCGTGGACATTATTGAAACAACAATGTGCGATAGAAAATGAACGAAATACAGAATAAACGCATGGACTTTAAATGGCCACTCCATTCGATGACGTCACTCCGATTCTCCCGATAAAACCTGGCGTTTGATAAAATAGCACAGGTGAGATAAACGGTTTTTCGTAAATAACTTACTCAATTTTAGTATTTTATTGGCGAAACTTGCAGTTTTGAATTATTTAAACCTCTGGCATTCCAGATGAGACTAAATTAAATGGCATTTCCCTAGTTCTTTAAACACAAAGAATGACTATGGTAGTCTGCCCCATAATGAGATTCGCGCGACGTCAGAATTATTTGGGTGACGTCGAAAACATTCATTGCTGGAACTTTCCACCGCCAATGTTTATAAAATCAGGGTGTCCACAGTTTGAGCAAAGCAAAATTCCCTGACTTTTCCCTGACTAAAATCAAATTTCCCTGACTTATGTTTACCGTATTTTGCATGTTAATTCATGAAAATGTTGGCCTCCTCCTCCACGCTAGTCCCTTCGGTTTCTTCTCAAAGAACAATTTGGAATAATGAATACTACTTATCACATTATCATTAATGTTATTGTCATTGTCAGTATTATCATTGTAGCCAATCATGAAGAAACTGCCTTAGCCTTTATATTTTTTTTATCTTTTTATCATTCATACACCAATTATTTCAAAATTCCCTGACTTTTCCCTGACTTTTGCTTAAAATGTAAAATTCCCTGACCAATTCCAAAATTCCCTGACAATTCCCTGACCTTGAAAAAATATTTTTTTCCCAGACCTTTTCCCTGACCGTGGACACCCTGAAAATGACCGCTCTAGAATAATTTCGGATATGTAACAAAGACACGCGAAAAAATCCAATGTTTTATGTATCTCAAAATGGCCACATTACAGGTATTCATCCTTAAGGTTTACGAACTGAGAATGAAAACACCACTGTCTAGCCATACGAAATGCATCAAATTACACACACTGGTAAATACACTTCACATAAGTTGATTCACCATGCCGGATTTCAAGATTATGCTTCAAGAAGAAAATAATTTACAAATATTATTTTACTCTATATTCATATGCAAGGGAGGTAATTTTGAACATTTTTGTCAAATATTTCCATAAGTATGCATTAATTCAAAATTCTAAACCATACAAAATGCTAATGTTTGTATTTGGAATGGAAATGTAACAAAGTTTAGGAACTATTGGCACTTTTCAAATTTCGCCTCTGGCTCTGCATTTCATTAAACCTTAATCTGTTAAAAAATGACTACATTTTCGACTGCTATAGAAGAAAGATGGATATTAATAAAGAAATGATTTGTGTACAAACACTGCACAAAAATGGTGACGCAGAAGAAAATGTTGGTAATCTGTTAAATCTGTAATCAGCATTTTCTTCTAAAAGTTCAATTCAATGTTTTCAAAATTTAATCCTTTTTCTGGATGTTATATGGCATCTAATAAATTTGTTCCAAGGAATAAGTTTACTTACACAATAATCAACTGCATGCATATAATCTATCATTTCTTCGTGGCATTTTTCTTCTGTATTGGATCGTGAGTTAACCCGACTGTTGCAGTCTTCCAATATTTGTTGGTATTTGATAGCTGCTGGGGTTTCCTTACATGTATCACGAATTCCATCCATAGGGTCCTGAAACATTGTCAAAATTTCGTGTTTAAACCTTTCCTAAATGGCAAAATTTTACGGTGAACCACTTCAAAAACTGCCAAAATGGAAGTTATTAAAGATAGAATTTGTGTAAAAATATGGCATAGAAAATATTGAGACAAAAGGAGAAACTGCTGGTTATCAGCAGTTTCTTCTTTTGTTTCAATGTTTTCCCAAGCCTCTTCTAATAGGGACGTCAAAACCCTGTCTTGTTTGGGAAAGCGTTAAACCTTTCGAAACAGCTCAATTTTAGACAATTTCAAGTAAATGTAATTTCACATTTTTTGTCTTTCTAGGTGAAAACATTGTGGGAAATGAAGAAATTGCTTGTGACAAGCAATTTGTTCCTTTTCTGCTGTATTTTCCAAAGTCTTTATCTTGTATCATTGTGGAAATTGGTTTAGTCAATCTCAGAATCTGGAAAGTACAAGAGCCGTCATAGACGGTTTATGCTCCCCGAATAAGTGTTTGTCACAAAATAAACAAGAGGCCCAAGAGGGCCTGAATTGCTCCACTGGCTAAAGTAAAAGAATTATGTCATGATTTCTTGTAAGCCTCGCACTGTCAAATCTTGAAAAGGGTCACCCATGGAACATTTCTGCCAAGTTTAGTCTGAATTGGCCCATTGATTTATTTTTAAAGGATTATTTCATGGTTTATCCAATTCTGATAAGCCCTGCCTGGCCACACCCACATCTATAGACCAATCAAAATTTCACTGACAAAGTATTACCCAAGGAACATTTCTACCAAGTTTGTACTAAATTGACCAAATGGTTGTTTTGAAAGAATTATTTCGTGATTTCTCCCATTCTGAAAAGCCCCGTCCTGCTTTGCCCACAAATATGGACCAATCAAAATTTTTCTACCAACTGAATTGGACACCCAAGGAACATTTCTACCGAGTTTGGCAAAATTGGCCTTGTAGTTGAATTTGTAAAGAATTTTTCATGATTTCTGCCATTCTGATAAGCCCCTCCCCACCATGCCCACATGTATGGACCAATCAAAATTTCACAGACAATTTAAGTATAAGGTCACTTAACCCATTACCACACAGTGACTCTTTTTTACTCCCCTTAAGATAATGGCTTTGGAAAACATTGTGGAAAATGAAGGAATTGCCTGTGACAAGCAATTTCTTCATTTCCAAGAATGTTTTCTACCCTAAAAGACCCAAAAATGTAAACTTTCATACACATGAAGTTGTCGTCTGCCTGATCTTTCAATTTGGACCGCCCTAAAATTTTGTTGTTTGGTAATGGGTTAAGGTGCATTTCTGCCAAGTTTAATTGAAATTGGCCCTACGGTTGATTTTTAAAGAATTATTTCGTGATTTCTCTAAGTCAAATAAGCCCCACCCTGCCACACCCACATTTATAGACCAATCAAAATTTCATGGACAAGTTAAGTAGAGTCCACCAAGGTACATTTCTGCAAAATTTGATCAAAATTGGCCCAATGGTTGATTTTTAAAGAATTATTTTGTGATTTCTCTAAGTCTGATAAGCCCCCTCCTGCCACACCCACATTTATGGACCAATCAAAATTTCACACACAAATCAAGTAAAGAGTCATCCAAGGTACATTTCTGCTAAATTTGGTCAAAATTCGCCCCATGGTTGATTTTTAAGTTATTTTGAGATTTCTCTAAGTCTGATAAGCCTCGCCCTGCCACGCCAGCATTTATAGACAAATCAAAATTCTTTAAACAATTTAAGTAAAGGGTCACCCAAGGTACATTCCTGCAAAATTTGGTCAAAATTGGCCCATTGGTTTGAGAGAAAACGATTTTTAAAGAATTATATTGTGATTTCTCCAAGTCTGATATGCCCCGCCCTGCCACGCCCACATTTAAGGACCAATAACAATTTAATGGACAATTTAAGTAAAGAGTCACCCAAGGTACATTTCTGCCAAGTTTGGTCAAAATTGGCCCAAGGGTTGATTTTTAAAGATTATTTTGTGATTTCTCTAAGTCTGATAAGCCCCGCCCTGCCACGCCCACATTTATGGACCAATCAAAATTCTTTGAACAATTTAAGTAAAGGGTCACCCAAGGAACATTCCTGCAAAGTTTGGTCAAAATTGGCCCACTGGTTTGAGAAGAGAAGATTTTTAAAGAAAAAGTTAACGGATGCACGCACGGACGCACGACTGACACAACGCCATGACAATAGCTTGCTGGCCTTCGGCAGAAATGTACCTTGGTCATTAGTGACAATTATTGCAGTGAATCACCCTAAAATTTTGTCATTTGGGAAAGGGTAAAATATTCTAGAATACTACATTACTTACAACTAATTCTTCCTCTTCTTCCTCCTCTTCGGGCTCCTGAAATATACAATAAAATATGTGACTTGTCATGCTAAAAGGGACGTTCTGGGAAGTTCATAGTACCAAATTTTGAGAAACAGATCAGACCAATTGTGCGAAAATGCTCTTATAAGGACCCAGCAGTGGCCAGCCTGGAAGAAGACCAGCAAAAAAACAAGAATCAGTAAAAGGGAACGAGAGAAAAAGTGCACCCAATGTGGGACTCAAACCCACGACCCCCGGATTACCAGTAACGTCGCTACACTCCTCCGCCCAGGGCAGGGTTTTCCACGACACACAAATCATGCGTCATTGTCGCATTTTCAAAACAAATGACCCCTTAGAAATTTACCCGAGGGTCATTAATGACGCAAGTTTTAAAATCCAGATTTTCGTAAGATACTTGTGTCCTAGGGCATTTGACCCACATAATAGTAGAAATGACCCCTAACTTTGAAGGCAAGGGGGTCACAATGACCCCCAAGTTCTCATGCTCAGGGAAAACCCTGCCAGGGTCTCATAATTTCTTGGGAGTCTCCCATTACCCCAGTCCCCTAGGACAACCAGGTGCCTCTTCATGCACTCACTGATCCACCTGGTTGCCACTCGCCATTACAGTGAATTAGATGAGAAAAAGTGCACCCGACATGGGACCTGAACCCACTACCCCAAGATTAGTCTTAGATTACTAGTCAGATGCCCTATCCCAGTGTCTGATCCAGGATTTGAAAAACATGGGGAAAATTCCCCCTTTAGTTTTGAAACATGCGGGATCTGTAATTACTATTGGGGACTTCAAGTCTGCTTAAAGTGACATTTCAGAAATTTTTGTCATAAATTTTACTTTTATTTTTATCTGAAAGAGCATATTTCCTTATGAAAATTCTGAAAATTTCAAGTCAAAATATTGCGCCGTTTTCGAGAAATTTATATTTTCGTATTAAAATTGAACAAACTGTTGTGGACAACAGTTTGGATTTATATGCAATTTATCGGTTATGTATCAACTTTAAATGCGTGTTTCTCGCTTATTGGCAACAACTTCAAAGAACTAATAGTATTTATACTCATTAGAATAACCAATCTTGGCATCAAGACCTACTTTAAAAAATTGAAATTGGAATGAAATGTCCCTTTAATAAAACAACAAAACAATTGACTAGAGCCATTTTAGTTTCAGTGGTTGGCATATTTTCATCAACATTAATTTTGTTTCACGGTGAAAGAAATTGGTATTAAGTCGTTTTTTTCCCTGTCTGATCCACTGTTTGTCGAAGAAAATGCAGACGATCATTACTGTCTATGACAAACGTAAAATTCAAATTTTCCTGTTAACGAAAACGATTTTTAAAATTTTCTTTGTAAGTAGATCTAATTCACATCGAAAAAAGCTATATTTATTTTTTCAAAGGTGAATACATTTCTATTGACAAAATATTTCTCGCACAATGAAAATATAAATGAATGTAATCAAATTTTCGTTCAAAAAGATTCGTAAAATCTTCGGTCGGCTTAGTCTGGTTCCCGCCTCTGATACACTACATTGTATTTAGTCTGGTAATATCTGACAACAGTCATGGCGAAGACCGTCGGACCGGCAGACATGTCCGATGAAATTTCCCTCGGTCTGATAATTTTTTTGCTAATGTAAGTAGGGATGAGCACCGTTAGAATTTAACCGATTCCGATTCCGACTCGATTCTTTTTAATCGAATCCGATTCCTAACGATTCTGATTACTACTCGTTAAGGATTATTGTTAGAGTATCATTACCCGCTTATTAAATGTTTTAAAACATTATGGTCCTTATTTAAACATACACATATCCCAAGTTAAGTTTCTGCAATTGAATAGCATGTTAATACAATTTTACTATGTAAACATAACATTTGTTTAAAGAAAAACATTTATTTGGATGGAAAAAAATCCTAAATGTTACCAAGAAAACTTTCAAGGGGTTAATATAAGATGGGTATTATTCTCATGTTGCTGAATCTAAAGTTTAGTGCAATTTGTATTGATTGGGTGATCATCTGATGGATACTAAGATAGTCATTCACATTGCAAACTTATTCTATACATGATTCAGATTATGGATATTTTAGATATGCACATGTATAAACAAGGTGTCAAACTGTCACAAGATACGCCCGTAACACTGCTTTATGTCAACAGGGGGAGCGGGTTGGTAAAAGTTTCATGGTCCTAGCTATTATACTTTTCGAGATATGCCCTGGACGATTCAAGTATGAAAACAACAAAGGGCAATAACTCAAAATATAGGCTAGGTAGAGTTAAAATTCTTGTGCACTGCACTCCTCCTTAGTGAGATCTATACACCCATGAAGTTCCATGATCCTAGCTATAATACTTTTAGAGATATACTCCGGACAAGATTCAAGTATGAAAAACAACAAAGGGCAATAACTCAAAAAATAAGCCAGGTAGAGTTATGGTTCTTGTGCACTGCACTCCCCCTTGGTGAGATCTATACACCCATGAAGTTTCATGATCCTAGCTATTATACTTTTAGAGATATACTCCGGACAAGATTCAAGTATGAAAAACAACAAAGGGCAATAACTCAAAAAATAAGCCAGGTAGAGTTATGGTTCTTGTGCACTGCACTCCCCCTTGGTGAGATCTATACACCCATGAAGTTTCATGATCCTAGCTATTATACTTTTAGAGATATACTCCGGACAAGATTCAAGTATGAAAAACAACAAAGGGCAATAACTCAAAAAATAAGTCAGGTAGAGTTATGGTTCTTGTACACTGCACTCCCCCATGGTGAGATCTATACACCCATGAAGTTTCATGATCCTAGCTATTATACTTTTAGAGATATACTCCGGACAAGATTCAAGTATGAAAAACAACAAAGGGCAATAACTCAAAAAATAAGTTAGGTAGAGTTATGGTTCTTGTGCACTGCACTCCCCCTTGGTGAGATCTATACACCCATGAAGTTTCATGATCCTAGCTATTATACTTTTAGAGATATACTCCGGACAAGATTCAAGTATGAAAAACAACAAAGGGCAATAACTCAAAAAATAAGCCAGGTAGAGTTATGGTTCTTATGCACTGCACTCCCCCTTGGTGAGATCTATACACCCATGAAGTTTCATGATCCTAGCTATTATACTTTTAGAGATATACTCCGGACAAGATTCAAGTTTGAAAAACAACAAAGGGCAATAACTAAAAAAATAAGCCAGGTAGAGTTATGGTTCTTGTGCACTGCACTCCGTAATGATGAGAAGAATATAACTGCCAAGTTTAAAGTCAATCGGACTTAAGGTGACAGAGTTATGCTCCGGACAAAGAAGTGGACGCCGCCGGACGCCCGGACGCCCGGACGCCGGACATCACGGGTGATCCCATAATACGTCCCGTCTTCGACGGGCGTATAAAAATATGTAATTATTCTGTTGTACTTGATTGGGCCCAAGCCACTAATTGTCACTGAGTCAATAAAATATTGTATTGTTTTGTTAAATATGCGAGTGATTTAATCACAGACATATTGAAAATAAGAAGAAAAAACTTTTAAAATTGTATTTAATACCGAATCTGGCTGTTTGTCAAAGCAGCGTACAAGTGACCACGTGCTCATGCAAGTATGCCAAAATTCGCTTGTTATACCCTTTCCTAAACAAGACTTGATTCTGATATCAATATCAATCATTGCTATAGAAAACAAAGAGTAATTAAGAAAATATCCATTGCAAGAATGTTCTTTTTTCCATTCAATTTTATTAAAAATGGCTGATTGTGTTCTGGGTTTTAATTACATTATCCGCTTTTTTCATTCAATTAGGACTAGACTAATCTTTATTTTCGTCTTTGGGAAAGGGTAAAAGACCAAGCGCTTCAACAGAGGGTACATCGGGTGATCAGAAATTACCCAAACAGAAGATTTTAGATAAAGATTTGAGCTTTCATTGGACTAGATCCGGTCCAAAATTTTGTAGTTTGGCAACTATTTAGAAAAACAACCTTGGAAATAAAAAGGAGATCTGTTCAAATATTTGATTTAAAATGCAATCTGCATAATTATGAGAGAAAATAACATGTGTTAAACAAATATACCTTCTTTGTAGACCAAACCTAACCCATCAGAAAAAAAATCCAGTTAATCACATCAAAGAAAGATCCAATATTGTGCACACTCACTACTATAATTTTGTTGATGTGAAAAGAGAAAAAAGGTTCCCTTTGATCTTAGCGAAAACAGACCTCAGTGTGTGACATAATCAGTGATGTCACACACTAGCAGTGACGTCACACTATTTGTCATGTAAACAGCTGATTAAGCCCCAGTTACAGTGCTATAAATAGCGAAGTATTTTCAACCTTTACCCAATAGAAGTTGGTAAATTGGAATTACGTTTTTATTTCTCTTAATTTTCAAAGCAGAAGAAAAAAGACAAAATGAAAAGTGTGAGTTTCTGAATCAATGGAAATTCGAGAATTTAGATCTGAAGCATATTCCTTTGTTTGGTTTAAGATTTTTGATTTCTTTAAAATTTGGACTGAATGTGTTACCGGTATAAGGGAAAATGTTACAAGGAAATATTTGTGTTAGAAAAAAGGAGAATAATGTAGTGCAATTTCTATCAGTTGTGATACGCGAAGAATTATTAGAATGGGTGAATACTGGACTGATATTTTGTTCTAAACAATGGATTTTAAAAGTGGTAGAATTTTTAAAAACAAATTCGGAATGATTCTTTGTTTAGTAATTTTCCATTCTGGATGTGCGTGAAGTGTGCAGGTATTGCTTGATGATTTTTGGATCCTATCGAGTATCGTTGTTGTTAACTGCTGACTAAACCAAGGTCTGTCTCCAAATGGTTGTGGTAAAAAAAGAATGAGCGTAACTAATCCATCAAATGTTTTCCCAAAGAAGAAAAAGTGCACTTAACGGCTACGCTGATTTTTAAGCAAAATAAACAAAATTAAATCAGTCAGGAATCGGATGCCAGGAACCGGTTCCTTCAAAATGAATCGATTCCGAGTATCCGGGACATCGTGGAACCGGGAGTAACCGGTTCTCAAGTACCGGTGCTCATCCCTAAATGTAAGTCCCACTGTCTGACATTGATTTTGACCTGTAAGCTAGATAGTTTGGACTGACAAAATATTATTCGGTCTGACAGGTAACTCATTACTGTCAGACCGAATGTCTGACAAAGATTTGTTGTTCTTTGCCATGTCTGTGGCAAACCGTGTCCATTGATTGGTTAGTATACACAACCGATGAAATGCCTCGACTAATCAGAACCACTCATTCATGGTTACGTTTATGGCCATGGAGATTACCTATTACCGTACCTAAATCTGTAGTAGATTTCAGATGCGGGAACCAGACCAGGGGTCTTGCTACCAATTTTTGTTTGGGGCCAGGGGCTAGTGAAATTGGGAAAAATAGCGATGTGTTTGCCTAAATTGGGAAAAACTAAAACAGGTTTGTATTCATACTGTCACTCAGTTCCTGCTGAAAATTAGACTGTAGGGATGTAAAATGCATTTGTACATACTCTTGTTTAAGAATCTACTCTAAAACTGTCTTCAAAATAATTGTAAATGAAGATGAGGTCTTGACATGGGGCATTTTGGGTCCTCATTTGGGAATTTTCACCAGAGAATTGGGAAAAGAAGATACCTTTTGCCATTGGGAATGGGGCCCAATAACGGCCCCAAAATTTGGCAAACGAGACCCCTGCAGACTATGGTCGGCTTTGACTGCTACTAGAGTACCTAATATAGGAATATGAGTACGAATAATTATAATTAAAAACGCATGGTCTTAGTTGCAATCGAACTCAACCATAGTAAAAACAATAAGGGAAGTCACTCTTATGATACCGCTCCAAGAAAAAGGTAAACAGTACAATAGACGCGACTTGCTGTCAAAGGCTTGATATATTCATATTCTTTTCTTATTTTTGCATGACCATCCCGCTCTTGATAAAAACAAACATGCATGATCTTTCAGAAATGCCGGGGATTCTCGCAATCGCGCGTCCTGGAAAGACCTATCTAGATCAAACACTGCTATCCATTGAGCTAGCCAGGCACTTGGTCGTGATCCTATCCATGTTCACTAAGGTTTATTCTTTGAGTCTGATCGAATATGTTGAAGCAGGGACAAAGACTAACGGTATAGGGACAAAAAGGGCCCTCAGGGGCCCAGTCGCCCTTGGCTGCTGGCCCCTAATTTTTAGGCTGGGCCTCTGAATCTTTGAAGAAATTGCCCATACCCCTAATGTTAAATATTGAATATTAGGCAAGCTTAGCCCCTACATCAAAATTCTGGGAAGTTTCTAGTTAGCCTGTCCCCAAACTAAATGGTTGCCAGTAAAGTGTGGCGTCCGTAGTCAAGGGGTAGAGCGTCGGCCTTGCGACTAAGAGGTTCCGAGTTCAATCCCCGGTAGCGGGGGTTGTTCAAGGCTTCTCATTGGCCCACACATTCGGCGCCAGTAGGGATGAGCACCGTTAGAATTTAACCGATTCCGATTCCTACTCGATTCTTTTTAATCGAATCCGATTCCTAACGATTCTGATTACTATTCGTTAAGGATTATTGTTAGAGTATCATTACCCGCTTATTAAATGTTTTAAAACATTATGGTCCTTATTTAAACATACACATATCCCAAGTTAAGTTTCTGCAATTGAATAGCATGTTAATATAATTTTACTATGTAAACATAACAGATCATTTGTTTAAAGAAAAACATTTATTTGGATGGAAAAAAATCCTAAATGTTACCAAGAAAACTTTCAAGGGGTTAATATAAGATGGGTATTATTCTCATGTTGCTGAATCTAAAACTCATGTTGCTGAATCTAAAGTTTAGTGCAATTTGTATTGATTTGGTGATCATCTGATGGATACTACGATAGTCATTCACATTGCAAACTTATTCTATACATGATTCAGATTATGGATATTTTAGAAATGCACATGTATAAAAACAAGAGGACCATGATGGTCCTATATCGCTCACCTGAACCAAAATGATATAAGCAACACTTTTCTTCATTTCAAAAAATATTTATGACTTTAAGACTGAAAACGAACTTATGGTCAATAACATTGTGAAAATCGAACTCATCCAAGATTTCATCGGCACATTGTGTCCAAGATTTGTCTTGTTTGATAAATAATTGTAGATTCTGGAGTATAAACAAGGTCGAAAACAGCCGAAAACAGCAATTTTGTCAAATTCAAGGGCACATAACTCTCGACTTTCTAGTCAGATCAGGCTGAAAATCAAATTCATCCGAGATCTTATGATATCCAACATTGTGTCCAAGATTTGTCTTAATTGATAAATAATAGTAGATTATAGAGTGTAAACAATGTCAAAAACAGCCGAAATCGGCAATTTTATCAAATTCAAGGGCACATAACTCTCCATTTTTTATCAGATTGGACTGAAAATCAAACTTATCCAAGATCTTATGGTCTCAAACATTGTGTTCAAGTTTTCTCTTAATTGATAAATAATAGTAGATTATAGAGTGTAAACAATGTCAAAAACAGCCGAAATCAGCAATTTTATCAAATTCAAGGGCACATAACTCTCACCTTTCTGGTCAGATCAGACTGAAAATCAAACTCATATGAGATCTTATGGTCTCCAACCATGTGTCCAAAATTTGTCTTGATTGGTCAAAAATTGTAGATTCTAGAGTGTAAATAAGGTCAAAAACAGTAAAAAACGGCAATTTTGTCAAATTCAAGGGCTCATAACTCTCATCTTTCTGATCAGATAAGACTGAAAATCAAACTCATCCCAGATCTTATGATCCCCAATATTGTGTCCAAGTTTTGGATTGATTGATCAATAATTGTAGATTCTAGAGTGTAAACATCGTCGAAAACAGCCAAAAATGACAATTTTGTCAAATTCAAGGGCAAGTAACTCTCGACTTTCTGATCAGACTGAAAATCATACTCATCCGAGATCTCATGGTCCCAAACATTGTGTCAAAGTTTTGTCTTGATTGATGAATAATTGTAGATTCTAGAGTGTAAACAAGGTCAAAAACAGCCGAAAATGGCAATTTTGTCAAATTCAAGGGCACATAACTCTTGTCTTTCTGGTCAGATCAGACTGAAAATCAAACTCATCCGAGATCTTATGGTCTGCAATGTTATGTCCAAGATTTGTCTTGATTGATCAATAATTGTAGATGCTAGAGTGTAAACAATGTCAAAACTAAGTATTTTTCGCATTCAAGGGCAGATAACTCCTGACTTTCTACTTCGATCTGACCCATAATCGAACTCATCCGAGATCTTATGGCCATACATGTTTTGACCAAGTTTGGTCAAGATTGGCTTATATTTGTAGATGCTAGAGTGTAAACACGAAATTGTGGACGGACGGACGGACGGACGGACAGACAGACAGACAGACGGACGACGGACAAAAAGTGACCACAATAGCTCACCTTGAGCACTTCGTGCTCAGGTGAGCTAAAAATATGTAATTATTCTGTTGAACTTGATTGGGCCAAGCCGCTAATTGTCACTGAGTCAATAAAATATTGTATTCTATTGTTAAATATGCGAGTGATTTAATCACAGACATATTGAAAATAAGAAGAAACAAGAGGACCATGATGGTCCTATATCGCTCACCTGAACCAAGATGATATGAGCCACAGTTATGTTTGAATCAATTAATATTTGTGACATTAAGACTGAAAACAAACTTATGGTCATCAACATTATGTCCCTGTTTCGTCTTTATAGGTCTATATACTGGTTGTAAAGAGTGAAAACAAAGTCAAAAATGAGAATTTTGTCCATTTCAAGGGCAGATAACTCAGCAACTGATGATAACCATTACATCCAAGATCAAAGTTTTGTCTTGATTGGTCACCATTAATTTTGTGGTTAGAGTAAAAACAAAGTCGAAAACAGCAATTTTGTCAAATTCAAGGGCAGATAACTCAGGACATTCTGGTCCGATCAAACCAAAACAAAAACTCATCCAAAATCTTATATAAGGTCACCAACATTGTGTCCAATTTTTGTATAGATTGGTCAATATTTGTTGATCTATGCTAGAGTGTAAACAATGTCAAAAGTAGCTTTTTTCATTCAAGGGCAGATAACTTCTGACTTTCTGGTCCGATCTGACCCAAAATCGAACTAATCCAAGATCTTATGGTCACTAATATTGTGTTAAAGTTTTGTCTTGATTGGTCAATAACTGTAGATGTTATAGTGTAAACAAAGTTGAAAACGGTCAAAAACGACAATTTTGTAAAATTCAAGGGCAGATAACCCATGACTTTCTGGTCCGATCAAATTAACAAGAGGCCCAGGAGGGCCTGAATCGCTCCACTGGTTAAAGTGGAAGAATTATCCCATGATTTCTTGTAAGCCTTACACAGCGGCAGCCAAATCTTGATATTTGTGAACAAATTTTGAAGAGAGACTCAAAGAACATTCTTGCAAAGTCTGGTTAAAATTGGCCTTATGGTTGATTTTTAAAGAATTTTTTATGATTTCTCTAAGTCTGATAAGCCCCTTTCTCCCTGCCACGGCCACATTTTTTTGACAAATATGAAAATTTGTGAACAAATTTTAAAAAGAACGACTAAAGGCACATTCCTGCAAAGTTTGGTTCAATTGGGCACACTGGTTGATTTTTTAAGAATTTTCTTTTGATTTCTTTAAGTCTGATAAGCCCCTTCCTCCCTGCCACGGCCACATTTTTTGACAAATGTAAAAAATTGTGAACAAATTTTGAAAAGAGAGACTCAAAGAACATTCCTGCAAAGTCTGGTTCAAATTGGCCCTATGGTTGATTTTTAAAGAATTTTCTTATGATTTCTTTTAGTCTGATAAGCCCCTTTCTCCCCGCCACGGCCACATTTTTTGACAAATGTAAAAATTTGTGAACAAATTTTGAAAAGAATGACTCATGGCACATTCCTGCCAGGTTTGACTCAAATTGGCCTTATGGTTGATTTTTAAAGAATTTTCTTATGATTTCTTTAAGTCTGATAAGCCCCTTTCTCCCTGCCACGGCCACATTTTTTGACAAATGTAAAAATTTGTGAACAAATTTTGAAAAGAATGACTCAAGGCACATTCCTGCCAAGTTTGGTTCAAATTGGCCCAATGGTTGATTTTTAAAGAATTTTCTTATGATTTCTCTAAGTCTGATAAGCCCCGCCCTGCCACGCCCACATTTTTTGACGAATCAAAAATTCGTGAACAAGTTTCGAAAAGGGTCACCCAAGAAACATTCCTGCCAAGTTTGGTCAAAATTGGCCCACTGGTATAAGAGGAGAAGATGTTTAAAGAAAAAGTTAACGGACGGACGGACGCACGCACGCACGACGGACACAACGCCATGACAATAGCCCGCTGGCCTTCGGCCAGTGGAGCTAAAAATCAAGTTCATCCGAGATCTTATGGTCACCAACATTGTGTCCAACTTTTGTATTGATTGGTCAATGTTTGTAGATGCTAGAGTGTAAACAATGTCAAAAGTAGCTATTTTTTACATTCAAGGGCAGATAACTCCTGACTTTCTGGTCCGATCTCACCCAAAATCGAACTCATTCAAGATCTTATGGTCACTAATATTGTATTAAAGTTTTGTCTTGATTAGTTTATAATTGTAGATGCTATAGTGTAAACAAAGTTGAAAACGGTCAAAAACGACAATTTTGTCAAATTCAAGGGCAGATAACTCCTGACTTTCTAGTCTAATCTGACCAAAAATCAACCTCATCCGAGATCTTATGGTCACCAATATTGTGTATAACTTTTGTATTGATTGGTCAATATTTGTAGATGCTAGAGTGTAAACAATGTCAAAAGTAGCTTTTTTTTACATTCAAGGGCAGATAACTCCGGACTTTCTGGTCCGATCTGACCCAAATTCGAACTCATCCTAGAGCTCAAGATTATACATGTTTTGACCAAGTTTGGCTAAGATTGGCTAATATTTGTGGATGCTAGAGTGTAAACACCAAATTGTTGACAGACGGACGGACGGACGGACGGACGGACGGACATACAGACGGACAGACGGACGACGGACAAAAACCGATCACAATAGCTCACCTTGAGCACTTCGTGCTCAGGTGAGCTAAAAACTTCTGAAATTGTATTTAATACCGAATCTGGCTGTTTGTCAAAGCAGCGGACAAGTGACCACGTGCTCATGCAAGTATGCCAAAATTCACTAGTTATACCCTTTCCTAAACAAGACTTGATTCTGATATCAATATCAATCATTGCTATAGAAAACAAAGGAGTAATTAATAAAATATCCATTGCAAGAATGTTCTTTTTTCATTCAATTTTATTAAAAATGGCTGATTGTGTTCTGGGTTTCAATTGCGTTATCCGCTTTTTTCATTCAATTAGGACTAGACTAATCTTTATTTTCGTCTTTGGGAAAGGGTAAAAGACCAAGCGCTTCAACAGAGGGTACACGGGGTGATCAGAAATTACCCAAACAGAAGATTTTAGATAAAGGTTTGAGCTTTCATTGGACTAGACCCGGTCCAAAATTTTGTAGTTTGGCAAATGTTTAGAAAAACAACTTTGGAAATAAAAAGGTGATCTGTTCAAATATTTGATTTAAAATGCAATCTGCATAATTAATTAATTTTGAGAAAGAAAAACATGTGTTAAACAAATATACCTTCTTTGTAGATCAGAAAAATCCAGTTAATCACATCAAAGAAAGATCCAATATTGTGCACACTCACTACTATAATTTTGTTGATGTGAAAAGAGAAAAAAGATTCCCTTTGATCCTAGCGAAAACAGACCTCAGTGTGTGACATAAGCAGTGACATCACACACTAGCAGTGACGTCACACTATTTGCCATGTAAACAGCTGATTAAGCCCCAGTTACAGTGCTATAAATAGCAAAGTATTTTCAACCTTTACCCAATAGAAGTTGGTAAATTGAAATTACGTTTTTATTTCTCTTAATTTTCAAAGCAGAAGAAAAAAAGACAAAATGAAAAGTGTGAGTTTCTGCATCAATGGAAATTCGAGAATTTAGATTTGAAGTATATTCCTTTGTTTGGTTTAGGATTTTTGATTTCTTTAAAATTTGGACTGAATGTGTTACCGGTATAAGGGATAATTTGTGTGTTAGAAAAAAGGAGAATAGTGTAGTGCAATTTCTATCAGTTGTGATACGCGAAGAATTATTAGAATGAGTGAATACTGGACTGATATTTTGTTCTAAACAATGGATTTTAAAAGTGGTAGAATTTTTAAAAACAAATTCGGAATGATTCTTTGTTTTATTGTTTAGTAATTTTCCATTCTGGATGTGAGTGAAGTGTGCAGGTACTGCTGGATGATTTTTGGATCCGATCGAGTATCGTTGTTGTTAACTGCTGACTAACCAAGGTCTGTCTCCAAATTGTTGTGGTAAAAAAAGAATGAGCGTAACTAATCCATCAAATGTTTTCCCAAAGAGGAAAAAGTGCAGTTAACGGCTACGCTGATTTTTAAGCAAAACAAACAAAATTAAGTCAGTCGGGAATCGGATGCCAGGAACCGGTTCCTTCAAAATGAATCGATTCCGAGTATCCGGGACATCGTGGAACCGGGAGTAACCGGTTCTCAAGTACCGGTGCTCATCCCTAGGCGCCAGTACTGGTGGATTTTCAGGAAGCTCAATCGAGAGGGATTAAAATAAGTTGAAGAAACTTGCTTCCCAATCGATGTAAAATAAATGCGTTCTGACTTCAAAGGAACGCCTGAAGAAAAAGAAAAGAAATAGAGTAATTTTTCATGAAATTCAGAATAAACAAGAAAATGAGCGGGGGTGTGGGGAGGCAGCCCCCCAAAATACTTCCTAGTAAATAGGGACCGGTATACTAGATGTGTTCCAAAATTCTTAGTCTCTATCCCTGTTGAAGGTCAGCCAACTTAATTTTTTTACTAAAAGACATTAGCCATGCTCATTATTTGACAAATAATTCTGTTCATTTGGCATTAACTTTTTTTCTCAAAAGTGAAGTTAGTTGTTATTTTTTATAATATTGCATAATGTTTATAAGAAATTGTCTTTTTTTTTTCTTCAGTTTTTTGCGTAAAATTATCTTACCCCACCCACCACACGCAGCCTAAAAGTAACACGGCTTTAATGCGTTTGACAGGAAATTGCTATTCAAGGAGGGATTTGGGTAAAATTGGCAAGAAAGGGCAAAACCATTATTAAAGTCTATGTAACTAAATTGCATGAATTAACCTCTTTCTCTGGATCGTTTTTTGTTGCGACCTCGTTACCCAAAGCCATTTTTGTCGTTTTTCGTCCTTCTGAAACTGGAATTTGTTCCTACATGAACCGACTATATATTTTTTCAGTCATCATGTTATCACAAAGCAACACGTTCATGCTCTAAATATATTTTATATGTGATTATATAATCAGATAATAGTTTTAAGAGGATATACCATTTTTATAGATTTAAAATAAAACAGTTTTACACATAGAATAATATTCTGTAATGGCAATGATACCATGTACACACAAATTCCACCATGAACAGAATTCAGAACAAAAAGTAAAATAGGCGATTTCAATTTCAAATATCTTTATTTTAAAGGTGAGAACTAATTTGATTGACTTTGCTATGTGTATCATCAAACTCTTTGTTCTTTATCATTTATAGTGAGGTGTCAAACAAATTCTAATTAGAATTTAATGAAAATGAAAGTAGAAATTGTGAATTTGTGTTATGAGTGACTTCAACAGGTTGGTGAAATTTCCCGATCGGGCAATATTGCCCAATCGGGCAATCTTGCCCAATCGGGCAATAGCGAAATTGAAAGAAAAGAGCAAAAATGCCAAATTGCGGTGAAATGTTTTGGTGTCGAGTAACCAAAGTTTTTGGGAATATTGGTAAGACCACCTGTCACACATTCCCAAAGAAATTTCCCATCAAAGTGGTATATCTTCATGCGCCCAGACTGGGGAGGTGAAGATTAAATTAAAGTGTACACCAAAAGTTATGTTCGTATTTTTGCTTGGAGCAATGGATGAACCTGAAAATTTAAAAATGTGTTTGTTCTGATCCCAAATGAACATATTTCGTTTTTAATCAACTATGTCCTTAAATGTACACTGATTTTATTGTCACCTCTCCGAAAGACATGAATCTGTCATATATTGACATTTTTTACCGGCCCAGAAATTATCAAAAGGGGGACACTGGTTGGTGAAGAAAATATACGGTGATAAATACTGGAAAATGTAAGGTTTTGTTCTTTTAGTTACTTTCCTATTCATTCCAATGTGACTGTAAAGAGTCTGGGCGCATGAAGTTAGACCACTTTGATGCTTCTGGAATGTGTGACGGGAGGTCCTACTTATATGCCCAAAAACTTTGGTTTCGCGACACCATCACATTTCACTGCAATTTGACTTTTTGCTCTTTTCTTTCAATTTCGCTATTGCCCGATCGGGCAAGATTGCCCGATTGGGCAATATTGCCCGATCGGGAAATTTCACCAACCTGTTCAATGGTTTGAATTCATCAATTTAAGTTAATACCTTATTCACTCTATTTTCTTCCTGTATATTTATAACTCCTTCCCGAATAAGACCTGGTTATGATGTTCCTGTCAGAAAAAATGTTTGGGAAAACTCCGAAAACATTGATTCACCCTTCTATGAAAACTCGTGATGTAAATCATTCCCATAGAAGACACCTAAAAGAAGAAAATGCTGATCATCAGCATTTTCTCATTTAGAAACAATAACTTATGTTATACATAATGCACAATTCTCTAATTTTGACGTTTGGGAAGTTTTGAAGTTATGATGACAAATTCTCGTTGTGAGGCAATAGGGCACTATCGAATTTTGTTACATTTTCATTTGTGGTTATTATTCCTAATTTCATGTTTTGAAGATGAACCGAATGAAGCCTTATTTTCTTTAATGTCCTCTTTTATCCTTTGATTTTGTTAAACAGTTGTTGTTATGTTTTTATGCTGTGATTATCATGTCATGTAAATGACCCTTGATTGGAAAATAAAACATATTCTATTCTATTCTATTCTATTCTATTCTTGAGGCAAATTTAAGATGCATTTTCTCCTTTTGTCCCAATATTTTCTCTACTGAAATGTATCTCCATTTCCTTTATTTCTGTTCTTTCTTATACCTCCATCTGGATCACAAAAGTGCTTAATACAATATGTGCAACCTTTTGACGTCTGATCATCGCATAATTTGGAAGTGCAATTGCATACATCTATCTATCTATAGACGCAATCCCAGTTAAAGTGGACAATTGACTAAATTTTTTTCGAAATTTTTCATTTTACTATTCACTCATTCTGGACAAATTTTCTTCATGGATTACATCTTCTGCGCAAATTTCTCTTGTTTTGTCAAGTGGGCTTGCCTAGTTTTGGAGTTATAGAATGTTAAATGATCGAATGTGTGCATAAAAAATGCGTATTTCAAATAGACCCCTTTCAGGCTTTGTGAAATGTGTGTTTAATTTCCCATTAAGTAATGCCTAAAGAATAATAAATCCGATACATTTTGATGAGTATTTGTTTGTAAAATGTGAATCAATTGACAATATGGGTGAAAATGGTGAATTGTACCTATGCGAATGAAAATACAAAACGGCTATCCTTGTACAATTCCTTTATTTTAGAACATTGACTACATCCAACTCTTCTAAAATACACCAAACAACCTTTAATTTTCTCTTGTATTATTAAACAAAAGCAATGAGTTATTCCCTTAATCGATATGCAGAAATGGAAAGTCAATGATTTATTACAAATCAACAATAGTTTAAAATTGGTCTGTCCCGAACGTAACTACAGCTTGTCCCGTACGTAATGTGCTTTCTTTTCTTTAATACCACAGCCTCTGTGTTATTACCTTTTCAATCAAATCATAATATTATCAGGCAATATCCATTTGCCAGACACTTTGTCAAAAAAATTATAATGAAATGAATAAATGAAAATAAATACAACTCTATAAGCCATCTGGCTGTGTTGTTTTACAAATTAAAACTTCCTAGCCAAATTAATTTCAATTTATAAAAGTTGAGATGTTCGTATTGTTTTGACACATGAGGTATGTGTAATAACTGCTTAATTAAGTGAAATGTTATCCAAAATTTGCTAGACATCCTTAAATCTGATGGATCCAATATACGAAAACGTACGGGACACTTTTTATAAAGGTAAGAAACGCTGAAATAATCTATTTTAATGCATCAATCTAGTGTAATGTATATGGATATGAATATATTCCTATATACAGGGTGTCCCAAAAGTAAGGTAACACTTATAAAGTGTAATAGCTCTGCTATTTCTTGGCCGATTTCTTTCGGAAAACTATCATTATCTGCGGAATTCATTGAAATTATGTTTGCCATATACTTCAATGTTAAGCACAAATAAAAATGGCGTTGTTTTTGGCGTCATATGTACCACTATCAAAATGACGTCACAACATACATTCTCACAGTGCAGGTATGATGTAAAGCATATCATTTATCTAAATCTCCGATATGTTTTCAAAGAAATGTTCAATCTTAATTCAAAGCAGAAAGTTCACCAAGAAGAAAACTCCTCTGCTCAATAATAGATAAATTGGAAAGATCTCAGTCATATTTTGATAAACATAGAAGCAAAAGACCGAAAACATCCCACAACGCAGGAAACATCTCAAGTTTGCATGAGACTGCATGTCAAAGTCCAGGAGAGTCAACAAGAAGAATTTCGCCAGAACAAGATTCATTGAAATCTTTATTTTCAATGCATGTTGTAATTTTATTTGAAATTGTCCCATACCATATCAAATTATGAAATCACAGTCTTTGGTAGATCAAGTCAAACACTAAGACTGTTGTAGGTGGACACATGCCGGATGTGGATTCCCTGGGCTATTTTCTGTGGAGAAACATGTGGTCCAAAGTGTTATCCCATAAGCAAGAACATGTTAAATTGAACATGTACAATGGTGCTATGAAATGTTTAAAGAGAATGTATGAAACTTTCTATTGACACATGTTAGGCAGTTATTAAAAGTTTTAGCACAAGAATAAATCAAGGAAAGCGACAGAAGGGACGTAATCTAGAGAACGTCATTTACTATCAAACTGACGTCATTGATAAAATATGGTGTGTTTGATTAATCATAGATAAAATATACAAATTTTATGATAATTTGATGAAATTTCTTTTATCTATTTCTGCACATAACCTTCTGTACTGTCAGCGATAAAAGGAATACACAAATGATAAATTAGCCGAGATATATTAGATTTAGAGTGTTACCTTACTTTTGGGACACCCTGTATATCAACAAAAACCGGCATATTTTGTGGAACTTTCCTCAATATTGTAAAAATAGTTTCAATTAAGCGTAATTATAATACCATTACGTACGAGACTAGTACGAGTACGTGTACAGTCTATTATGTGCATTAAAAGTCTATTTTGCTTAAACTGGGGCCATTAAGGAACCCAAAGTACATAAATAAAGCACAGGAAACATTCCATTTCAGCAATTAAAAAACTGAAAACTAAAAATTGCCTCGAACTTTATGGACTCGTACGTCACTTTTTAATGTGTACCAAACTTTATTTGGCCTACTGTATCAATGCTATTATAGTAATCGGTATAATTCTTTTTATCATATTTGAAGAGACTTCGAATAGTGCTGTTACTTGAAGAATTAAACTATTTATAACTACACATTTTTAACTACAGTTACTTTAGTTCTTGCCTCGTACGTTACGGGGTTAAAATTACGATAAATTGTTTAAGAATCATGTTGATTTTGTAAAAATACTGACAAAGGCATATCAAAATACGACTTTATTTTGATATTATATATTTATACTGAAGTAGATTACGCTTGATTGATGCATTAGATGTATATTTATGTCAGTGTTTCTTAGCTTTAAAGAAAGTGTCCCGTACGTTTTTGAATTCTGGAGACAACGACTCCAGGCTTTTCTACAAATTTTGGATTACATTTTTTATATAAATCTTGGTATCGTTTTGGAGCTCTATGTGTTCTGTACAGGATTGGGACAGTTCTGTTAAGATAATTAACCCTTTCCCAAACAACAAAATTTGAGGGTGATCAACTTGAAAAACTGCCACAATTGACAAAATGGATGTTATTAAAGATAGGATTTGTGTGAAATATGGCACAGAAAAAATTGAGACAAAAGGAGAAACTGCTGGTTATCAGCAGTTTCTTCTTTTGTTTCAACGTTTTCCAAACTCTATTCTATTAAGGACGTCAAAACAAGGTCTTGTTTGGGAAAGGGTTAATTGTTGAAATTGACATTTTTGGTTTGAAAGTTAGAATTTATACCCGGAGACATCAGTTTTTCGTACCCCCTTGTTTGACTGTCACAAGATTTTCATAAGAAATGGGGTTCTTACGAACGTTAATTATAGATTAATTTTTTAGTTATAGGTGTTGGATGAAAATAAATGTGGTGGGCATTTATATAATGTTGACTATTTGCAACTAGAACATATTAAAGGCCGGAGACATCAATTGTCCCCTTTAACTGGGATTGCGTCTATATATACTGCCTTTCGGGTATTACTTGCTGGTAAACTTAGTTTAGTTTATATGTACAGTAACAGTAGATGATTACAATACATAGGCCTACAGATTAAGCTTTTAAGGTTTTTGCACTATTTTTTTATTACAATGACAAGATCTTCCTGGGTGGAATTATAGTGGCTCGGGGAACTTGTTATCTACACTTTTCCACCCCCACGCATGGCCATAATGTTTGTAAGAACGTTTGCCATTATCGTAAAAGAAGAGAAGACATTTCAAATGGTGACAATAAGAGCATAAAAAACACGGAAAAATGTAGGAAAAATAGTACATGTATTTTAATCCAAATTTGAAATTTAGAGAGCTGATACAGACAACAAAATGTATGAAAATGGAATTTATTTACATTATAGCAGAGACATAGATAGGCATGTTATTATTCATCTCTGATTATGATACAGAAAATATTGAGGCAAAAAGAGAAAATGTTGGTAATCAGCATTTTCTTCTTTTGTGGCCAGTGTGCCCAAATAGTTTCTAAAGCCTTTTTTATGAGGCATGATAAACCATAATGGTGCTTTTTGAGGCCTAATACAGTAATAGAACAGACTACTGAAAGTTAGACTTTTTCAATCAACGAACAAAATTTTAAACTAATCTCAATCAAAAACTCCAGATGACAGATGCTATAAATAATTTGAGACCGCAAATGGTATGAAAATATAGAAAAAAGAGAAGTAAATGTACATTGCCTGGATTTTCTTCATTGTTTCCTGAAGACGTTTCTGTAGAGCACAGTAATGGTTTATTGTTTTGAATGAACCCTTTCCCAAACAGCAAATTTTTTACCTGCCCAATTTGAAAGGAGTTGCAGACAACAAAATTCATGTTGATATAGATAGGATGAATTTGTGTAAAATGAAGTCCTAGAAAATATAAAGGCAAAAAAGAAAATGCTGATTATCAGCATTGTCTTCTTTTGTCTTAATATTTTCCCAAGCTTTTTCTTACAGGGGCATCAAAACCCTTTCTTGTTTGGGAAAGAGTAAATTCTTGTTTTGATTAAACTGGTTGCTTTGGCAGACAGTATAGAATTAGATCAGTCTGCACAATTGTCAGATCTGACAAGTTGGTAGCCCATTGGACCCTTTCTCTCTCACTCAAAATTATGGTGATATGTTCGATCCCCGCCTATTTCAAATATCCTTTCTAACATTTGTCTCCCACCGATAATTGGATAACTGTAAATCTATGTGGATAAGCAACTGCTGCTGGCTCATGAAGGATACATGTTATGGTAGTTTTGGTGATAGAAACGATAGGATTCCATGGTTAGATACTCCAGCTACTGCCATATGACCATAGCAGATGAAAAAGGTGTTAAAGTGTGGCAGACAGAAGAGAGTAAGATAAGCTAGCACATATGTGCAATGTGATCCCAATGTATTCTATACTCCTGTCCTCTTTATCTAATATAATGGAGTTACATTTTTATTTGCACTATTTGTAGACTTTGGGGTGGGGGTGGGGGGGTTGGGTGTGCTATTCCTGTCACCCAGGTGTCGGTGTTGGCGTTGACATGGTTTCGATATGGTTTTATGTCATATCTCTGTTTCTACTCATGCTTTATTGCTCTGAAACTCTGCACATGGTTTTGTGACCATGATATCAGCCTATAGGCTAATATTACTTTGACATTTAATTTATTTGAATTTTAACCCTTTTCAGACTTCAAATATAGGCCCTTGAGGGGGCATATATGTTTTACAAACATCTCTTGTTTAATTGAATTTTAACCCTTTTCAGACTTCAAATTTTTTCTCTATCCAGGACTTGATAGTCATGTTTTGCTCTCCCCTGGCAACTCTTATTTGTAATCTTTTACAGACTCTGTATATTAGATGCCAAACAAAAGGGACATTCCAGTGCTAGCCATCATGATACTGTTCATTTCTGTGACAGTGTGTGATGGTTTGGACCAGGATAAAAAAGATTGGATCAATCCCGATGACATGCTCAACTTTGATCCTTCACAAAATAAAATGAATAATCAGGTATGAATATAATACTATAGTTACATGTGTTACATTTTACAAACCCAAACCCTAGTTTGATTAGAATCTTTTTAACACTTTCCCAAACAGCGTAATTATAACCCCCGCAAACAGAGTTTGGAGGGGTATACTGGAATCAGCCTGTCGGTCCACTGGTTGGATGGTTGATTGGTTGGATGGTTGATTTGTTGGTCTGTCTCCAAAACTTTGTCCTGACAACTCCTACACTTATTGACCGATTCGGTTCATACTTGGCACAAGTATTCATTGTGACAAATAGATGTGCAAGACACAAATTTCACGAAAATACAACAGATGCTTTTGGAGTTATGGCCCCTGATTTGATGAAAAAATGCTTGTCTTGTCTGGACAACTCCTCCTACAGTTACTGTCCGATTTGCTTCATACTTTGCATAAGTGTGCATTAGGACCTGTAGATGTACAAGATTCAAATTTCACAAACACCGGACTGATACTTTCTGACTTATGGCCCCCGATTTGACCAAAAAATGCTTGTCCAGCAACTCCTCTTACAGCTACTGTCCAATTTGCTTCATACTTGGCACAAGTGTGCATTATGACCTGTAGATGTGCAGGATGCTTATTTCTTAAAGATCAGACTGATACTTTTTGAGTTATGGCCCCTGATTCGACTGAAAAAAGTTTGTTTTGACAACTCCTCCCACAGTTACTGTCCGATTTTCTTCATACTTGGCACAAGTGTGCATTAGGACCTGTAGATGTGCAAGATGCAAATTTCATGACAATTGGAATGATACTTTTGGAGTTATTGCCCATGATTTGACAAAAAAATGTTTGTCCAGACAACTTCTCCTACATTTACTGTCGGATTTGCTTCATACTTGCCACAAGTGTGCACTAGCATCTGCAGATGTGCAAGAGGCAAATTTCACGAAAATCGGACTGATATGTTTTGAGTTATGTCCCCTGATTTGACTGAAAAATGTTTGTCCAGACAACTCCTCCTACAGTTACAGTCTGATTTTCTTCATACTTGGCACAGGTGTGCATTAGGACCTGTAGATGTGCAAGACGCAAATTTCATGAAAATTGGAACGATACTTTTTGAGTTATGGTCCCTGATTTGACAAAAATCGTTTGTCCGGACAAATCCTCCTACAGTTACAGTCTGATTTTCTTCATACTTGGCACAGGTGTGCATTAGGACCTGTAGATGTGCAAAACACAAATTTCATGAAAATTGGAACGATACTTTTTAGCTCACCTGAGCACGAAGTGCTCAAGGTGAGCTATTGTGATCGCTTTTTGTCCGTCGTCCGTCCATATGTCTGTACGTCCGTATGTCCGTCCGTCCGTCCGTCCGTCTGTCAACAATTTGGTGTTTACACTCTAGCATCTACAAATATGATCCAATCTTGACCAAACTTGGTCAAAACATGTATGACCATAAGCTCTCGGATGAGTTCGATTTTGGGTCAGATCGGACCAGAAAGTCTGGAGTTATCTGCCCTTGAATGTAAAAAATAGCTACTTTTGACATTGTTTACACTCTAGCATCTACAAATATTAACCAATCAATACAAAAATTGGACACAATGTTTGTGACTATAAGACCTTGGATGAGTTCGATTTTTGGTTTGATCAGACTAGAAAGTCTTGAGTTATCTGCCCTTGAATGTGACAAAATTGCCGTTTTTGACTGTTTTCGACTTTGTTTTTACTCTAGCATCTACAATTATTGATCAATGAAGACAAAACTTGGACACAATATTAGTGACCATAAGATTTTGGATGAGTTCGATTTTGGATCAGATCGGACCAGGAAGTCTGGAGTTACCTGCCCTTGAATGTAAAAAATAGCTACTTTTGACATTGTTTACACTCTAGCATCTACAAATATTGACATATCAATTCAAAACTTGGACACAATATTGTTGACCATAAGATCTCGGATGAGTTCGATTTTTGGTCTGATCGGTCTAGAAAGTTGTGAGTTATTTGCCCTTGAATTTGACAAAACTGCTGTTTTCGACTTTGTTTTTACTCTAACAACCACAAATGTTGACCAATCAAGACAAAACTTGGACATAATCTTACCATAAGATCTTGGATTACTTTGAATTTCAGCGCAATAAGACAAGCAGTTGCTGAGTTATCTGCCCTTGAATTTGACAAAATTCTCGTTTTTGACTTTGTTTTTACTTTTCACAATCAGATATTTATTATATTGACTTGTGAAAACGAAACGTGGACACAATGTCGGTGACCATAAGTTTGTTTTCAGTCTTAAAGTCACAAATATTAATTGATTCAAACATAAGTATGGCAGGGGTTGAAAAATTTCTTCAAACCTACTAGTCCTGTAGGACTAGTAGCTCTGAATTTCTACTCGCCCTTACGGCAACCCAACTCGCCCTTAAAGACGAAGAAAATTTTAGACTGTTGGCTCTTACGGATGCATTATTATGCAAATAACATAACTCTTTGACTCTACAAGTAAAGTTTCTTCGGTAAAAATGACAGACAGGGCTCGCGCTGGCGATCGCCACTTCAAAAGTCATCTATGCGAATAAGGCAACAATTTTATTAAAAAAGATGGTCAATAAATCGAATGTGGCTCAGACTTGACTCCATCTTTTACCATAAATCAATCACCGATTAACATTACTGTAAACACTTACTTTTTATTATTTAATTCGAAAGATAGATTAGCTGTCGAAATGGTCGAGTAAGCACACCATTTTAATATGTACAACTACCCGGTAAATGTGAAAGAATTTCTTTGTGTAATCGCGAGGCGGCATAACAGAAAGAGACAACGCGTCTGTGTTAAAACCATCTAACGTCAGTGTATTTACTACGTAGATAGCGTTTTGTTTTCATTGCGTCATCCAATTTTCCCGCATTTTTCTGGCACGCGCGACTTTTGTAAATAAATCATAGTAAAACGTAACCTTATTTGGGTGCGGAAAAATCACGTGATTATATTGAAACTGGAATGACTACGTCATCAATTGACTGTGTTTGCGGCCTCTTTGATCTCGCTCAAATCATCGCATATGAGTAACACTAGTTACTCTAGTTTCCTTGTTTAGTTTCACTTACGAGATTGATCGACACAAACAGGGAAAGGTCGTATTTACAGCGAATATTATTGTTTCCGATATGAAGTTTAAAATAAATACTTTCTTTTCTATCCTTTATTTTTTCCCCTCAATCAGCGTGATTCAAGTCCTAAATTTGCACTCGCCCCGTCGGACTAGTTCGTCCCCAAATCTACTCGTCCTACGGCATTTTCTACTCGCCAGTGCGAGCGGGCGAGTGGATTTTTCAACCCCTGTATGGCTCATGTCATCTTGGTTCAGGTGAGCGATATAGGACCATCATGGTCCTCTTGTTGAGTTATGGCCCCTGATTTGACCCAAAAATGCTTGTCCGGCCAACTCCTCCTATACAAGTAACATTTACTGTCCGATTTGCTTCATACTTGGCACAAGTGTGCATTAGGACCTGTAGATGTGCAAGACGCAAATTTCATGAAAATTGGAATGATACTTTTGGAGTGATGGCCCCTGTTTTGACAGTAAAATGCATGTCCGGACAACTTCTCCTACAGTTACTGTCAGATTTGCTTCATACTTGGCACAAGTGTGCACTAGCAACTGAAGATGTGCAATACGCAAAATTTAGGAAAATAGAAACAATATTTTCTGAGTTATGGCCCCTGATTTGACCAAAAAATACTTGTGTAGACAACTCCTCCTACAGTTACAGTCTGATTTGCTTCATACTTGGCACAGGTGTGCATTAGGACCTTTAGATGTGCAAGACACAAATTGCTTGAAAATCAGAACGATACTTTCTGAGTTATGGCCCCTGATTTGACCAAATTTCAAGAAAATCAGATTGACAATTTATGAATTATGGCCCCTTATTCAACAAAACGCTTTTCTGAACAAAGGTGGTGGTGGGGGTATTTTTATCACCTTCAGTGATAGATTTCTAGTTTTGGACTATTCCAATTTGAAAGCTGCTGCAGACGACAAAATGGATACAAGTAAAAATAGAATTTGGCTATAAAATAGCTAAGAAAATATTGAGACTAAAGGAGAAACTGCTGGTTATCAGCAGTTTCTTCTTTGGTCTCAATGTTTTCCTAAGCCATTTCTACTAGAGATGTCAAAACCAGGTCTTGTTTGAAAAAGGGTTAAAGAGCCAAATGTACTATGCCATAAATAATCAAAACATAGAACTTGCAATAATTATGAAGATGGAGTTTTGAAATCTTACACAATATGTTTTAACCCTCTCCCGAACGACAAAATTCTAGGGTGATCCACTTCAAAGACTGCCACAAATGACAAAATGGATGTTATTAAAGATAGGATTTGTGTAAAATTTGGCACAACAAATATCGAGACAAAAGGAGAAACTGCTGGTTATCAGCAGTTTCTTCTTTTGTTTCAATGTTTTCCCAAGCCTTTTCTATTAGGGACGTCAAAACCAGGTCTTGTTTGGGAAAGGGTTAATTAAGGACATAATTACTCCTATATTCAAAGATTTTGATCCTCCTTAACCTTTTCCCAAACAAGACCTGATTTTGACATCCCTAGTAGAAAACTCTTTAAAATAACATTTAGACAAAAGTAGAAAATGCTGGTAACCAGCATTTTCTCTCTTTACCTCAATGTTTGCAACAGTCTCCAAAATGGAAGAGACCAAAATATGGTAGTTTGACAATGGGTTGAATTAATATTTGACAGCCAGCTGTGTCAGAGGAAAAGCCTGCTGAAAGTGAACAACTGACGAAAGAAGAATCACAAGAAGGTACCAATGTGCCTGTACCCAACACAGAATGTAACTGTGAACAGGTTGAGTGTCCGTCCGTACAGGAGTGTGTGTGTGAACAGGCATCACTACCACTGCTTCGTAACTACATCAAGACACTCCTAACTAACTTTGATAATCAAGTAAGGTTTGTTAGATTTGCTCAATATTTACTCTTTAATGCAAACATATTGATGGGAAGGGCATATAAAGGTCACCTTGACTGTTTACATTGTACATGATACTGGGTCTTTTGTTATCCCTTATCATGATTGACATAGATTGAATGTACAGGGTAGATTCAGAGCAGATTACTTGTGCTGGCCGACTTTGTTGTATGCTGAATGTCAAAGCAGCCAATTCCTAACTCAAAAAAGACCTAATTTGAAGTCCCGTAATGAAAAAGATAATTATGTAAGATTATAAATGTTTCCTTTAAAAAAGATTGCTTGTGCTTCAAATAGTGAAGTCTATATAAATGTATCATGGGAATTTCTGAATGTTTTACAATATTTTGTACTCCATGTTTCAGACTCCATTTGGTAAAGACTCAAAGGAATATGTGATCAGAGTCGCCCTGTCTGCTGACCAGATCCTGATATTGAACAGATTTGTCGAGAAGGGTTCAACTACTCATGTACACGATGTTCATGAAATATTGACCTCCATGATCGAATCTGTGACCACCTCTAGTATAGGAGCCATGGAAAAGTTTGCTTTATTAGTGGAGCATAAGATTGGGCTGTCTTTAAATAGACTTATACAGGTATTGATAAAGAAAACACGTTCCCCAAATGATAAATATTTAGACTTGGCCTAAATGTAAAGAAGCTGAAGACAAAAGAAAAAATGTAAATGCAGAAAAATTTTAAAATACTATAGCATGGAAAACATGGAGAGAAAAGAAGAAAATGCTGATTATCAGCATTTTCTTCTTTTCTCTCGTTGTTTTCCAGAACATTCTCTAATCAAAGATAATGTCAATAGTAGAAATTGTTTTGGAAAAGGTTTAAACAGATTTGTCGAGAAGGGTTCAACTACCCATGTACACGATGTCCATGAAATATTGACCTCCATGATCGAATCTGTGACCACCTCTAGTATAGGAGCCATGGAAAAGTTTGCTTTATTAGTGGAACATAAAATTGGGCTGTCTTTAAATAGACTTATACAGGTATTGATAAAAAAAACACTTTCCCCAAATGATACATATATAGACTTAGCCTAAAATGTAAAGAAGCTACAGACAACAGAATTAATGTAACAACAGAAAAAATTAATACTATGGCATGGAAAACATGGAGAGAAAAGAAGGTACAGGTATTTAGGGAAATTAATCTATTTCACTATTTGAATGAAAATGACTACACATATACTGAGAGGCAAAAGAAAGTATACACTTTTTGTTTGTCAATATCTCTTGATTTCCATTATATCGACTCAAAATTCTGTACTTATTATTTCTACCAATAATACAGTGTTGATAAATTTTACCCAAAATTGCATGACTACCCATACTTATGCTACATGCCGATTTTGCAAACTTTGCATGTTGCCGTTAAAGTGTATTTGATTTCTTTATTCTTTACAACAACAAATCACAACGTTAAATTTTCTCTAACATTATAACCCAATTCTTGGTGGCTGATAGAAATCAACAAATAAGCCACTTTTTTGCATTAAGACCCATTTTCCTATGACGCAACATGGTATGAAAGAAATTTGACACTATGTACACTTAGTCAGATGTCTAGAAACATTCTACGTAAAGCTTTATCAGAATCCGTCAATAAATTTAGAAGGAGTTATGTCAGATAGCTTGTTTTCATCAAGCCCCCTTTTGCCATGACACATCAAAATAGGGAAAAACAATAACAATGTACGCATGGTCTTATGTGACTCAAAACTTTCTTTGAACATTTCATCCAAATCCGTAATTAAATGTAAGTTTTGTGTCTCTGTGGATTCTTGCATTAATTAATCGATTATATCCCCTTTTTCGGTGACGCTGTATGCTATGAAAAGACCTTTGCAACGGAAGGACGAACAGATACATGGATAGGCGGAGAAGGTTACATCAATAAATGGCCACCTTCGGTGGCGATTAAAAATCGTACATACTATATGAATCGTTTTCTCAGAAGATGTGGAACAACTAGGGTGTATACTTATTTTTGCCTCTCAGTATATTAGACTGGTCCATTTTGAAACTGAATGCATTGGATAAGTAAAGTAAATGTGGATGGTGCAATGTTAACTTTATGGACTTGTAACACAGAGGTCATTGGTTTCATCCCTCACCACTGCAGTTCTTAAGATAAAACTTTACCCCGAGGACTAGGCTCAATTTGACCTGAGCCATTGAGTTGGACATAGAATTCTTTTCATATCACAATTGACCAAACGCCAATCAACAGATCGCTCCGCCCAACATAGAATTTAAGACAAACAATGGGGATGTGATCGTTAATAGGGAACGATTTTATCCAGTTAATCGTGACGTAAATTCGGACAAACAAAATAGTATTTCGTAGGTGTTGTTATAAAATCTCGTAACTACGGCTTGATTTAAGCCGTAGTTACGAGATTTTATAACAACACGGACGATTTATCAAAATATATCGGTAAACCTAGTCTATTGTTAGCACAAAATTCTTTGCCATTGGCATGTTGATTGTTTTGATTGTCAGTCGATAAATCGATACAATAACATGAGCAACGATGAACAATTGGGGCATGACATTTTTCTGATCTTCCATTGGCTAATCGATGTTTTTGATTGACAGTCGGCGTTTTGTCAATTACTCTACACCTTGCTAGAGCAACTGATAAAAAGGGATAGAGGCATTCTAAATTTGTTATTTACCATCCAAACCATATGTTGTGGGTACTCATTGAATTCGTCTTGGTGAGGCAATTCCAATGAGTACCCTCAACATAGGGTTTTATGAATGATAAATGAAATATTGCACATTGAAAAGTCATAACTTCCCCTCATCTGTGTAGCTCTGCTTGGTTTAGAACTTTGTTTTCTTTTATTATACATTAACCCTTTCCCAAGCAATAAATGTAAGAGTTGTCCAGTTTGAAAACTGCCTCAGATGTAAAAATAGATGATACTAAAGGTATAATTTGTGAATAACAAAGCTCAGAAAACATTGAGGCAAAAGGAGAAAATGCTGTTTATCAGCATTTTCTCCTTTTGCCTCAATGTTATCCCAAGCCTTTTCTATTGGGGACATCAAAATCAAGTCTTGTTTGGTAAATGGTTAATGAAGAACACAATTTGCTTTATTCCGCCACGTTATCTGTTTGTTAGCTCACCTGAGCACGAAGTGCTCAAGGTGAGCTATTGTGGTCGCTTTTTGTCCGTCGGCGTCCGTGCGTCCGTCTGTCCGTCTGTTCACATTTTGGTGTTATCACTCTAGCACCCACAAATATTCACCAATCAAACTTGGTCAAAACATGTATGACCATAATTTCTCGGATGAGTTTGATTTTGGGTCAGATCGGATCAGGAAGTCCGGAGTTATGTGCCCTTTAATGCCAAAAATGGCTAGTTTTGACTTTGTTACCACTCTAGTATCTACTAATATTGACAAATCTTAAGCTAACTTGGTCAAAACATGTATGACCATAAGTTCTCGAATGAGTTTGATTTTGGGTCAGATCGGATCAGGAAGTCTGGAGTTATGTGCCCTTGAATGTCAAAAATGGCTAGTTTTGACTCTGTTACCACTCTAGCTTTTACAAATATTGACCTATCAAGACAAAACTTTGCCACAATGTTGGTAACCATAAGATCTTGGATGAGTTCGATTTTCAGTGTGATCGAAGGAGGAAGTCTGGAGTTATGTGCCCTTGAGTTTGACAAAATTGCTGTTTTCGACTTTGTTTACACTCTAGCATCTACATTTATTGACTAATCAAGACAAAACCTGGCCACAATGTTGGTGACCATAAGATCCTGGATGAATAAAATTTAGAGTTATTGGCCCTTGAATTTCACAAAATTATCGTTTTCGACTTTATTTTCGCTCTAACAAACACAAATATGGACCAATCAAGACACAACTTGGTCGCAATGTTGGTGACCATAAGATCTGAAATATTTTAATTTGTCAGATTGATCAAACTAGAAAAACCAGAGTTGTGTGCCCTTCATGATGGTGACAAAATTGCCGTTTTTGACTTTGTTTTCTCTCAAACAGCAATAGATATTGACCAATAAAAAAAAACTTAGACATAATGTTAATGAGAATATCTTTATCAGAACATAGTTATGTGCCCTTGACTGTGCCAAAATGTTTGTTTTCTTCCACTTTGTTTTTATTGTTACAGCCACAAATATTGATCATTCAAGATTATGAAAGCAGTTTTCAGCTGGATCATAATCTCACATCTTAAATTATGTGCTCTTGAACTTGACAACATTGTGACTTACATTCTATCTAGGTTCAGGTGAGCGATTAAGGACCATCATAGTCCTCTTGTTTTTCAGTTTAGTATGTTGATTTCACTAGCCTCGGTTGTGTTGTTGATAGAGACTAGGATGCGTATACCGTGGCGTCGTCGTGTTACACAGCTGATTGTGTTAATGTTTGTTATTAGTGTACCATGGACTTGGTATGATCTTTATAAGGTAAATGTTTGTATTGCTGATGGGATTTCTTTCTAAATGGAAGCAAGTAACTTGAATAAAATCGAACATATTATAACCCAGAAAACAATGTTTAGGGTATACGCTGAAATAATTCAGTCGGCAATATCTTGTCAGCACAACTCCTAAAGTTTCAATCTTATTTACTACATACCAGGCAAAAGTGTTCATAAGGAACTATTAATGTACAAGACCAAACTTTCGTGAAAATTTCATAAAGAATTATTGAGTTATTGCCACTGATTTGATTTAGAAATACATGTACTTGGTTGCTCAACTCCTCAGAGAATTTCATTGTCCTTGTATTGTTTAACTTTAACATATTAACCCTTTCACTGCCATAGGCGACTTTTGTCGACTATAGGGGGTCCCTGCCATAGGCGACTTTTGTCGACAAATTTATGGGGATGAACAACAACAACAACAACAACATAAAAAAGAAAAAAAATATTGTCATTTCATAAATTACCTTTAAATTTTGGTCACATATAGGTGCTTCATTTGTCTGTATGTGCTGAAAAATTTGAAAGGAATCCATCAAATGAGTCAAAAGTTATGCATGTTTTTGTGAACAGGGTATCGAAATTTCTTCGAATTAATTCAGCAGTGAGAAACACGTCCGAAAAAAATATTTGGCAGTGAAAGGGTTAAAAGAGTCTCACCAATTCAAACATAATAGAGTTATCCTTTACCATCTCTGATATCAAAAGAATTAGCAACTGAATTTAATCTCTTATGAAATTCAAGTTGATGGCTTCCTTTTCTTTCTCTGCTGTATTTCAACTTTATTTTGTTACATGTTTTGTAACAGCAAGCTGAGATCAAGCATCATTCCGTGGCGTCAGACAAGATCCCGTCAGAATGTCAAGAAGACGGATCAGAGTTCTGGAGAACAATGCTGTCTCTAGTATCACTACAGAAAGATAAATGTGCAGAGTATTATGAACACATTATGGTTGACCCTATAGTCAGAGTGCCCCCAACAAAGGTTTGTTATATTCTATTTCACTTTTAACCCTTTCCCAAATGGCAAAATTTCAGAGTGCTCCAATTCAAAACCTACTGCAGACAACAAAATGGATTTTGATAAAGATTAAATTTGTGTACAAGATAGGTCAGAAAATGTTTGGGCAAATGGAGAAAATGATGATTATCAACATTTTCTTTTTTTTGCCTCATTGTTTTACCTGGCCGTTTTAGGGACATCAAAGCCAGGTTTAGTTTGGGAAGGAGTTAAACAGTAAAGAATAACATTCTTTGATTAATTTAAAGGCAAACATGGTTAGATTTTCTTAAAGGTGCATTATTTTTGAAAGAATGATTCTAGCACAAATGCACAAAAATATTAAGGAGGGTCATTTTACTTGTTTCATTGTTTAAATCTTTGGTTTCTTATCTTATGCAATAAGTCAATTCCCATTATTTGTTTAAGTATTTGGGCTCATTACTATTTATCAAGTAATATAGACTCATAGTACATATGCTTAAAGTGACATTTCACATTTTTTCATTGTTAGCTCACCTGAGCACGAAGTGCTCAAGGTGAGCTATTGTGGTCACTTTTTGTCCGTCGTCCGTCTGTCTGTCTGTCTGTCTGTCCGTCCGTCCGTCCGTCTACAATTTCGTGTTTACACTCTAGCATCTACAAATATAAGCCAATCTTGACCAAACTTGGTCAAAACATGTATGGCCATAAGATCTCGGATGAGTTCGATTATGGGTCAGATCGAACTAGAAAGTCAGGAGTTATCTGCCCTTGAATGCGAAAAATACTTAGTTTTGACATTGTTTACACTCTAGCATCTACAATTATTGATCAATCAAGACAAATCTTGGACATAACATTGCAGACCATAAGATCTCGGATGAGTTCGATTTTCAGTCTGATCTGACCAGAAAGACAAGAGTTATGTGCCCTTGAATTTGACAAAATTGCCATTTTCGGCTGTTTTTGACCTTGTTTACACTCTAGAATCTACAATTATTCATCAATCAAGACAAAACTTTGACACAATGTTTGGGACCATGAGATCTCGGATGAGTATGATTTTCAGTCTGATCTGATCAGAAAGTCGAGAGTTACTTGCCCTTGAATTTGACAAAATTGTCATTTTTGGCTGTTTTCGACGATGTTTACACTCTAGAATCTACAATTATTGATCAATCAATCCAAAACTTGGACACAATATTGGGGATCATAAGATCTTGGATGAGTTTGATTTTCAGTCTGATCTGATCAGAAAGATGAGAGTTATGAGCCCTTGAATTTGACAAAATTGCCGTTTTTGACTGTTTTTGACCTTATTTACACTCTAGAATCTACATTTTTTGACCAATCAAGACAAATTTTGGACACAAGGTTGGAGACCATAAGATCTCATATGAGTTAGATTTTCAGTCTGATCTGATCAGAAAGGTAAGAGTTATGTGCCCTTGAATTTGATAAAATTGCCGATTTTGGCTGTTTTTGACATTGTTTACACTCTATAATCTACTATTATTTATCAATTAAGACAAAACTTGAACACAATGTTTGAGACCATAAGATCTTGGATAAGTTTGATTTTCAGTCCAATCTGATAAAAAAATGGAGAGTTATGTGCCCTTGAATTTGATAAAATTGCCGATTTCGGCTGTTTTTGACATTGTTTACACTCTATAATAATCTACTATTATTTATCAATTAAGACAAATCTCGGACACAATGTTAGATATCATAAGATCTCGGATGAGTTTGATTTTCAGCCTGATCTGACTAGAAAGTCGAGAGTTATGTGCCCTTGAATTTGACAAAATTGCTGTTTTCGGCTGTTTTCGACCTTGTTTATACTCCAGAATCTACAATTATTTATCAAACAAGACAAATCTTGGACACAATGTTGGGCACGATGAAATCTTGGATGAGTTCGATTTTCACAATGTTATTGACCATAAGTTCGTTTTCAGTCTTAGTCATAAATATTTTTTGAAATGAAGAAAAGTTGCTTATATCATTTTGGTTCAGGTGAGCGATATAGGACCATC
Organism: Fragum sueziense; assembly: GCA_963680895.1. NCBI lineage: Eukaryota > Metazoa > Mollusca > Bivalvia > Cardiida > Cardiidae > Fragum > Fragum sueziense. The sequence continues at coordinate 69,450,410 of OY804594.1, read as the reverse complement.
ATGGTCCTCTTGTTTAAAAGTATGTCTTGATGTAAAGATTGTTTCTTCTAATGCATAGAAATGCTATCAGTTTTTTGAAGTTGTTATTTATAAGCGAAAAATAAGCCTTTAAAGTTGAGACAGAAATGACAAATTCTATATAAATTTGAACTGTTGTCCACAACAGTTTGTTCAATTTTAGCACAAAAATTTTTATTTCTCGTAAACGTTTCAATATTTTGGCTTTAAATTTTCAGAATTTTCATAAGAAAGCATGCTCTTTCAGATAGAATAAAAGTAAAATTTATGTAAAAATGATTGTGAATTGTCACTTTAGGGAAATTTCTTCTTTTCAGGCAATAGCCGTCACCTTTGTCCGTTTCTTCATGGCGCCTCTTAAGGACATCGGTTCCTCATTTAGTGAGTTCTTGAAGGCTCTCCTCATTGACCTTCCTGTGACCTATTACCCCATTGCTGTTGGCATGGTAACAATTTTCTTGTTTATGTTCCTGTTTATGATGTTTGGATACAGTGTTCGTGTTCCATTCTTATTGAGGATTGAGAGGTCTCAGCCACAGGCCATCTCTGATTCACAAATACAGCAGGCTATAGGAGACGGGAACAAGGAAATAATGGATCAGGTAAAGTTTATACTTAAAATTCAAAGGAATCAGGAACGATTATATCAAATTAATCTTGACGTAATTTCGGAAAAACAAATGTATTTCGTAGGTGTTATTAAATCTTTTAACTACGGCTTGAATCAAGCTGTAGTTACGAGATTTTGTAACAATACCTATGGTTTATCAATACAGAACAGTAAACTCAGTCTATTTTAGCACAATATTCATTGATATTGCAAAAAACAATATGAGCTGGGAAAAAAGTCCCTTTTTAAGATTCTAAGAGTTTTCCTAAGATCAATAAATTGTTTTGCCTAAGCTGTCATGATCATTGATGTGAAAATCAAAAAAAAATGAGAAGCCTTTAAATTTGTCTTGTCACATGCTTTTGCACTTTTCAAAAAGCTCTTACTGTAAGTGCATGAGGGTATTTACAGTTTCATTCCAAATTTTTATGTTTGTTCTATCTTTGCTTGCTTTCTGCATTAAAACTGCAAAGGTTGTAAGCTAACTTTTAAGCTTTTCATAAAACTTGGGTCAAATAATTTAGAAGTCTAAAATTTGTTACTGTTTAATGTGACATGAATGCATCCTTTTGGTCAACAACCTTTTAACTCTATGTTTATCAAGTGCTCATATGTCCTTTGTATCAAGTCATTTCTCAATTGAACCCTTCCCAAACTGTAAAATTTACAATATTGTTTGTCCGATTTGAAAAGAGTTGCAGACTAAAATAATAGTTGATGTTTATAGTAAAATATGTGTGCTACGTTGTATTATGATATAAGATTTTTTAACAATTTTTTCTTTTCGCTCAATGCTTTCCATATCAGCTCTGTAATAAGGGCGTGAAGAAAATGTCTTGTTTGGGAAAGGTTTCATTTATGGTTTTCTCCTTACACCCATCCATCATCAATATTCACCTACTCGTGTTACATATTGTTTCAGCTTCATCAAATAAAGACAATAGGTATACATGTACACATAACATGCTTCTAATGGAAACATTCTCTGAACTTGCAATGCCTTTTTTACATCAATGAGGGATGAATGTTTGCTGTGTAGATCGGAGGTGCGTTCTTTAGAGCGAGATTTTTAAAGATTTCTTAAGATGTTTTTGATACAGCGTTTTTGAGACCGAGATTTTAAACTAGGTGTTCCGAATGCTCCATACTTCATACAAATGACGTCATGATGACGTCATTTGTATGAAGTATGGAACATTCGGAACTCTGCGGTTTATGAATCATGGAGCATTTGGAACAACTCTGTCAATTATATCCCATATAGATTCTACAGAATTTACCGAGGGGTTCCAAAAGAAGTATAGAGCAATGGAGGCTCCCAGTGATACTCTTAAAAATCTTGCTCAAAAGCGCGCTAAAACATCTTAAGAAATCTCAAGATATCTCAAGAAATCTCACTCTAAAGAACGCGGCTCTGGTTTGTACTTGCTTGCTAGTTTTGGTTTATGCAAGATGTATTCATGATAGGCTTGGAATTTATTATCAAAGAGTTTGAAATGGATTGGAAGGCATCTATTTATCCAGCTTCAGTCATTGTTCTTATCGTTGATTGTATATTTTACTTACAATTTACAGGATCAAAATTGAAATATATGATTTCTTCCTTTCAAGAGGTTTTGATGACCATGTTTAATTCTCTGCAAGAAGGTTACTTTTATTGTCTGGGGAGCTAATGTCAAAGCATAAGTGTCAGTGGCGTTGGTTACTAAGACAAAAAATTTTAGCTGTCTGATATATTGTGCACTGATATAGTGCCTTGATATTTCACTCCTGACTCCCTTTTATTTGGGGTTATGAACTTTGACCACATGACCTTTAACTTGGATTTTGACTTGTATGTTACAAACTGTCTGTAAGTTGAGCTACATAGTCAACTGTTGTTTCCATGCTATACTTTACAATGAATGTAGTGTGTCACAATTTGACTAAAACTGTCAAAGTAGATGGCTTCCAGAAGTATGGGGAAAAGTTATATCTGGATTAACCTACACCATTGATATAAGTAGATTTGAATTTGCTCAACTCCATTGGAATGCATTTGGTAGAAATATTTCTTATGTGCTTAAATAATCATCCATGTTCTACAGAGAGAATTTTTAGTTTATCTTGCAATTGATAGTATTGGGTGTGTAAAATTTATAATTTATGTCGATTAATTGACCCATATAATAAATCATAAGTTTTGCTTGTAGATGAAGATCTAATAAATTCTTTATAATCAGATACTTGGTATATTTGGTTTCATAAAGAACTTAACTTTAATAATTTGCTTATTCATGTTCTTTGCTTATCCTACTTCTTAAGCATTAGAGACACATTGTTTTAAAATATGTCCCTTTTCTCTATCTTTCTATCCACTATTGCATCATATAAGAACTGTCATCATGGTGAAAGGACTCATTTTCATTTGATTTCATAAATGTATGCAGCACAAATGTACACTCATACCTGTTATTGACTGATATATTTATGAAATTCTATATCTGTGTAGGTAAATCTAATAACTTGTTTTTCAACTGTTACATTTTGCTTTCTATGGGGCAGATTTGATGCAGTTGTCTTATGGTCGCCATCTAAAGAAACTAGCCTAGATTTGATTCCCTGTAACTCTTGTTTTTCAGATTAGACTTAAAAGAGGCCCCCATCTCAATTTTGTCTATCGTGTTTGGGTTAACACAATTCAATAAATTGACATGACAGAAAGCTCCTTTATCAGGTACAAAATATCAAGATGGGTGATTAAAAATGAACAATCAAGTATAAATGACAGAAAACTTTTTAAAAGTACCCTAAACATATCTGTTTTAACTCTTTACCACAAAAAGAAACTTTCGATTGGTTCAAAAATCAAAATGATCACAGACTACAAAGGTATAATCACTGTACAGTTTCTTTGATAAGGTTTAAGGGAGACAATTGTCATGATTTACAATTCTTTACTTGTAGTTGCAAGCAATAACAGACAGAATGAAGGTTACAGAGATGCAATTCAATGAGAGAATAGAAGATCTGAAACAAGTTCAACAGATGGCAATAGAATACAACATGTCTGCTTCATCGGTTCCCGACTCACCCACTATATCTATACAAGGGAACCAGCCCTACTCTCCTGACAAGAAGAGTAGAAACGGTGGTGCTGTTAGTAAACATGACTTAAAGGGGACAGCAACAGGGTCAGTGAATGTGAGAGAGCCTGATAAGGTTGATGGGAAATACGCAGCAGGGGATGGCAGGGGAAGCGATGGTGGGAGTAATCCAGTTGTTACTACAGTGTCAGCGGAAAGTTTAGTGGGCAATATTGATAGTGCTTAGTTGCTCCTTCCTTAACAATAATTAGTATTAGTGTTCAACTTTCTGAATTCCTGTTAACCCTTTCCAAAACGATGACATTTGAAGGTGGTCCTAATTGAAAGCTGATGCAGACAACAAAGTAGATTTTGATAAAGACATGATTTATGTTCAATGTAGCTCAGAAAATATTGAGGCAAAAGGAGTTTTCCCAAGCCTTTTCTGTTAGGGTCGTCAAAATCATGCCTTGTTTGGGAAAGGGTTAATACTAGTCTTGGTTGTGATGGCCCTTATAGAAAGAAAATGTTTGGTGCTTCTGGAGGGATACATAAACCAGTCATTACTAGCACTTACTGTGTCAGCCAAATGTTTATTGGGATCTATAGGCAATGCTCCATAGTAAAATTATACCCAGTACATCATACACAAGTTCCATGCAATTTCAAGTTTTGGCTACCATAACAAAACAAACATCCAAAATATTGAGGAAAAAGAAGAAAATGCTGGGAACCTTTTCTTTAAACATTTTCAACACTCAAAAGTTGTGTTAAAAACAAGTGGTGTACTTTAGTGACATTTGCATGGTTTAGGTTATTGATTATCGATTTCAATTGACAGTAGGTCATTAAGATCGGATATTGTAGGCTAGGAAAAGGTTTTACAATCCTGCTATTGTATTGCTCAGCAGATTTGACATGAACCTGACCTATTTGACTTGAATACTTGTGATGTGGAATGACCATTACTCACCAGTAGCATTTATACATTGCCGGTGTGAGTCGCTAGTGTCTCTTATCATTATGGATTTTTATGCCCCCGATAGGGAGGCATCATAAATTTGACTTGTCCGTCCGTCCGTCTGTCCGTCCGTCTGTCCGTCATTCCATCCAAAAACTTTAACATTGGCCATAACTTCCTTATTACTTAACATATTCGCTTCATACTTTACCACAACATTCCTTGGTACATTACCTTTCTGTAGGCACATACTTTGGTGACCTTGACCCCTGGATGACCTTGACCTTGAACATAGATTGGCCATAATTTAAAATCAAAGCGGTGTCGGGGGCATTGTCATCTTACAGTGACAGCTCTTGTTATTCTTAACATGCACATTGTGTTATTACATGATGGACAAATAGAATATTTAGAAAACAATTGGGGTGTGCAATTACTAAGATCTGAGGCGCATTCTTTAGAGCGAGATTTTTTAAGATTACTTAAGGTGTTTTGGATAAAGCGTTTTTAAGACTGATACTTTGACCAAGCTGTTCCGAATGCTCCATATTTATACAAATGAAGTCATCATGACGTCATTTGTATAAAGTATGGAGCATTCGGAACACCGCGGTTTATGAATTATGGAGTGTTCGGAACAACTCGGGTAAATCTCTTTTATATTGTTTTTACAGAGTTGACCGAGAGGTTCCGCACGAAGTATAGAGTAATGACGCCTCCCATTGAGCGTCTTAAAAATCTTACTCTAAAGAACGTTTTATCTTAGAACATCTCAAGAAATCTCAAGATGTCTCAAGAAATCTCGCTCTTAAGAACGCGCCTCAGGTTCAAGTGAAATCTGTTGAGCTATAATAGACAGCCTCATATATAACCTGTAGCATTTAGCATAATTCATTGTCAATTACATGTAATCAGATTTAGTCAGTAAATGTTGTCCTCGTTAGATTGTGCTCCTTGTATAAAAGTCAATTTACCATTACAAACTTTTTCCAAATAATGACCCCTCTTCATGTACAAAATAGAGAAAGCTTGGGATCTATTAAGACAAAAGAAGAAAGTGCTGATTGTCAGCTTTTGCTCCTTTTGCCTCAATATTTTCTGTTCTACAGAGTGTCCCAAAAAAAAAACGGAACCCTATTTCAAAGTCGAATATTTTAAAGCGTAAGCGAAAATTCTAATTTTTGAATTTGCAGTACTGAAGATACATTATTTTTGCATATGTGTTCTTAATTTCACTTCAAAATATGTATTGGTTCTAAAGTTATATGCAAGTTGATAAAGATACTAAAAACCCGTTTTAACACGAAATCGATTTTTTTCGCCCTGTTTGTTCCTAAAAGCGCACTGACGGTCATCTGTTGGATTCTTTACCGTTGTACATTTCCGTACCAATTTTCTCAAAATTTGATATAAATAGTGGTCCCACGATATTCTGATTCTCGTCAGACAATAATAGACCACACTCGTTTACTGATTCGAGGTTAGACTGGTCAAAACAAAATCATATCGATTACAATCAGTAATTTTATGTAATATTGACGAGATGATTTGCGCGTGCGTCTCGATAATACCATGTATTATAGGTTCAAAGTTTGTTTCCAAATATCTGGGACCACTATACAAGTGCCGCACGTGCAAATTGAGTCCATATGTTGGCGGTTTGAAATAATTTTAAAGTACTTGTCATTTGAGCGCTGACCAGCATATTGGTCAGTAATAAAATAAGTGTATATGATTACATATATTATGAATCTGTTATACTATTTTGTTCGTATTCATTTTTTTGTTTTGGTTATATCGCAGCTCTAACAGTTTATTTATTAGCAGAAAAGATGAAATGAATATGCGATATTGTAAGTAGAATGTTTCAAAATCACTCTTGTATTGTAATGAATATATTAAACAAGTGTGACACGTCACTGTATTCAATGAGTATAGGTGAGTACTGCAAAACGGAAAAATCGATATCGTGTTAAAATGGCTTTTTGGGTGCATTCATTTGATTGTCAATATTTTCAAAAGTAATGGACATTTTTCAACCAAATTTTAACTGCTAATAGAAAACTGTCGTTTTTACTGCATATCTAAATTTGGGGGAAACATATCACTTGATACATGAGAAATTCACTTTCAAAAATGGGTTCCGTTTTTATTGGGACACTCTGTATAAAGTACACAATTCATATTTTTATCAGCGCAACACTTTGTCCTTTGTAGCAGCTTTCAAATCAGAAATATCCAATATTCTGTCATTTTGGAAAGTTTTTATTGGTAATGATGTTTATTTGTTCATCTGTCGGTTTATTTGTGCAAGTGTTCTAAGACGAGATTTAATTAGCATCACTCATTAGCTCACCTGAGCACGAAGTGCTCAATGTGAGCTATTGTGGTCGCTTTTTGTCCGTCGTCCGTCCGTCTGTCCGTCCGTCCATCTGTCCGTCTGTCCGTCCGTCCGTTCACAATTTCTTTCAACATCTTCTCCTCCTAAACCATTGGACCAATTTTGACCAAACTTGGCAGGAATGTTCCTTGTGTGATACTTTTCAAAACTTGTTCGTGAACTTTTGATTTGTCAAAAAATGTGGGCGTGGCAGGCAGAAAGGGGCTTATCAGACTAGAAATCATAAGAAAATTCTTTAAAAATCAACCATTGGGCCCAATTGAACCAAACTCGGCAGGATTATTCCTTGAGTCACTCTTTTCAAAATTTGTTCACAAATTTTTTATATTTGTCAAAAAATGTGGCCGTGGCAGGGAGAAAGGGGCTTATTAGACTTGGAGAAATCATTAGAAAATTCTTTAAAAATCAACCATTGGGCCAATTTGAACCATACTTTGCAGGAATGTGCCTTGATTCATTCTTGTCAAAATTTGTTCACTAATTTTTTAATTTGTCAAAAATTGTGGCCATGGTAGGGAAAATGGGGCTTATCAGACTTGGAGAAATCAGAAGAAAATTCTTTAAAAATCAACCATTGGGCCAATTTGAACCATACTTGGCAGGAATGTGCCTTAAGTTATTCTTTTCAAAATTTGTTCAGAAACTTTACATTTGAAAAAAAAAAAAGATGGCCGTGGCAGGGATAAAGGGGCTTATTAGACTTAGAGAAATCATAAGAAAATTCTTTAAAAATCAACCATTGGGCCAATTTGAACCAGACCTTGCAGGAATGTGCCTTGAGTCATTCTTTTCAAAATTTGACCACAAATCTTTTTGTTTGTAAAAAAATTGTGGCCTTGGCAGGGAAAAAGGGGCTTATCAGACTTGGAGAAATCATAAGGAAATTCTTTAAAAATCAACCAATGGGCAAATTTTAAGCAGACTTTGCAGGAATGTTCTTTTAGTCTCTCTTTTCAAAATTTGTTCAGTTTTTTTCATTTGTAAAAAACTGTGACTGGCAGGGAGAAAGGGGTTTATTAGACTTAGAGAAATCATAAGAAAATTCTTTAAAAATCAACCATTGTGCCCAATTGAAGCAGACTTTGCTGGAAGGTTCCTTGAGTGACCCTTTTCAAAACTTTTTCGCGGATTTTTGATTCGTCAAAAAATGTGGATGTGGCAGGGAGGAAGGGGCTTATCGGACTTAAAGAAATCATAAGAAAATTCTTTAAAAATCAACCATTGTGCCCAATTGAACCAGACTTTACTGGAATGTTCCTTGAGTTACTCTTTTCAAAATGTGTTCACAAATTTTTCCATTGGTCAAAAAATGTGGGCATGGCAGGGAGGAAGGGCTTATCAGACTTAGAGAAATCATAAGAAAATTCTTTAAAAATAAACCATTGGGCCAATTTTCTATTTCCCTTATCTGTTGCTCTCAGGCTGGCCCCATGTTTATCTTATGTAAACAAATAAGGGATTAGCTTTAGCTTATCAGATGGTAATCTTTCACTAAATTCTATCAATCACAGACAAAATCTTGTTAATTGAGCCTATCATAAATGATCATTCTCTAACAGATCAGTATGCTTTGAAAATTAGCCCTATGTTGTATATTGCGAAATCATGAAATAATTGTTGAAAATTAACTAACTCAACAATTGTGCTAATTCATACCCAACCTTACAGGATCGATTGGAACAAAATTATTTCTTAATTGTTTCCAAACAGAAAGTCCTTATAAGTTTCATGCCTTTGAATTTGACAAAATTGCCATTATCACTCTTGTCATCTTGATTCAGGTGAGCGATTTAGGACCATCATGGTCCTCTTGTTTTGGGATCTGATTTATTTTGTGTATGTTAGTAAGTATAGATGGATGTTCTAGTAGATGAATGTTTTTCAGTCGAGTTGCAAACAATTTTAAAGTAAGTCCTTGAATTAATTGTGGAATCACAAACCGTCCATTATCATTATCACCTGTACACATAGTTCTAAATAATGTACATTATACCAAATTCATTCATTAATGATTCATCCCTAAACCCTATGTTGTGGGTACTCGTTTGAATGGTATCAATGAGACAACTCAAATTAGCACCCTCAATATATGGTTTTATCATTACAGAATAGACATATTTTGCCTATTGAAAAGCTTTCACTCCTTTTCAAATTCAGAATTTCTGTTGATTACTTATCATTGTCTGCAGCTTTGAAATTGGACCACCCTAAAAATTCATTGTTTGGGAAAGAATTAATCCTTAAACCGGGTTCCAAACAGCAAAAGGTGATCCACCTTAAAAACTGCCACAAATTACAAAATGAATGTCATTAAAGATAGGATTTGTGCAAAATATGGCATAGAAAATATTGAGACAAAAGGAGAAACTGCTGGTTTCAAGCAGTTTCTTCTGTTGTCTCAATGTTTTCCTAATCCTTTTATATTAGGGACATCAAAAGCAGGTCTTGTTTGGGAAATATCAAAATTTAGGATGGTCCAATTTGGAGGCTGAAACAGACAACAAAATGGATGGTGATAAAGATAGGACTTGTCTAAATCTTGTAATGAATCAAAAAAACAATTAGATAAAAGGAGAAAATGCTGGCTATCAGCTTCTTCTTCCTTAGTCTTGTTGTTTTCATGAGGCTGTCCATTTAGGGATGTCGAATATAGGTCTTGTTTTTAGAAAGGGTTACACTAGAGGCAATGTCTCCTTATTTGTCTTCAGACTTACCGTTTCAAAAGCTTTTATGTTTTATAGATATTGTATCCCTATTTCCCACATGGCAAAATAGTAAGCTATTCCACATGGAAATGGGTTGCAGACAAAATACATGTGTTACTAAGTGTACAATAATGCTGAGAAAACATTGAGGTAAAAGGAGAAAATGCTGGTTTTCAGCATTTTCTTCTTTTGCCTCAATCTTTTCAAGAGATCAACCTATTAGTGACATCAAAACCAGATGTTGTTTGGGAATGATTAAGGCATTTGAGACCGCCTAGCTTCCAGATCATCATATGCCCAACTTATTTAGTGGAGTCTGATCAAGGCCCATTTCTATACCTAAGCTAATAAAGAAACAAGATGTGTTTAAGAAACACTAATGCACCCGAAAATGCTAATGTTAAGTTTTCACGTTATGTTTTCGGAAAGACAGATGGACAGACATAGACATGAGGAAAACAATATGCCCTGGATCTTTTGATACAGGGGCATTATGGTTGCATGACTCTTGATCAAAATGGGCATATGTACAGGCTGATCTGGATCTATGTTTTTTTCAAATGCTTTGTGAGCCCTTTTCAAGATCACCATTTGTATACATGCAATGCCATCATTAGGTTGTGGGTATATTGATTAGCATGTATCCAGATTGTATTCTTTCTTTATGGGGTGATAGGAAAATACTTTTGGTATGATTATTTTGTTAATGCTTTCTCAAACAAGACCTGATTTTGATGTTCTTAAAGGGTGATGGTAACAGATGGTCTAATTGCAAAAAATGAAATTTTTTGAAAAAATATGCAAAAGTTTTGTGTTGGCCACCTAAGAATGGTTAATAATATGCGATTCAGACAGAGATTGAGCCGAAATTATAAGAGAGATAGCCGAACTTAGGGAGAATCCAAACCAAAATTCAACCCCGTCTCAGATGCGGTTGAATTTATTTTTTAACTGTCACGCATGCGTATACAGCGCGGACCAAGATTCAAACAAGATTTATGCTTGAATTTCAATATGACGTCATCATGTATGTTGTGACGTCATTTAAGAAAGTCGCAGGTCCTACTGTTTTTTACCTACTTTCGACATCGCTTCATGAATTCGGTATCAAATTGCGAAAAAATGAGTCGTTGCTTCAATAGTTTGTCGTAATCATTTAATCAGGTCATATAAAGCTTAAAAAGTGTACATTTCGTTTGTTTTTGACAAATTTTGGTCCAAAATCTGGGAAATAGTAGCTTTAATTGAAATATATGGGAGAAAATAATGCGGCAAAAGAATAAAATATGATCTTCTGCTTTTTCCTTTGTTCTGTATTTTGGACAAATTCTACCTTTATCTACATACATTTTGCTAACATGCTGTAGCCTTCAAATAGGAAACAAAAGCATTTTGTATGTGTTTTTATTAAATCTCGTAACTACAGCTTGAATCAAGCCATAGTTACGAGATTTTATAACAACACTGACGGTTAATCAAAACACAACGGAAATCCCATTCTATTTTTAACACAAAATTCATTGCCACTGGGCCAGTCTACAAATGTGATGTTTGTGAAAGGGCTAATACAACATGTTCATGTTTATGAAATCATAATGGTTGACAAATTTACATTGGAATGTCTTCAATATACTGCATGTGCCTGAGTGAAGTTTTCTGTATGCAATCTTTATACAAAACAAATAATAAGTGTTAGATCCATTATGTATTTACTCAATGATTTATTTTTTTAGAAAGTAAAATTTTGTAATGAATTTTATTCATCTTTGTGTTTTTCTTAGGCTTAAGCCTTTCCAAAATATGTTACATGTATTTGCATTTTAATATTAGAAAGACTTGGAAAAAAATTGAGAGCAAAGAAGTAATGACAATATCCCACTGGCATGATGACCGATGGAGGTAAAAACTTTCTTTCATACTTTCCCCTCAATTCCTTCCATGGTCCAAATTTTTGTCAGATTGCTAGTTGTAATGTAATAGGATTCTGTCAATTGGGATTCCAGGGGTTTGGACCTCACTGGTGGTGAACACGGCCAAAATGAGGGACGTTTTTCGCTACAACAGGGTACAGATATTTTGCGTTTATGTGAGTTTAAAGATCTGATTGGATAGTTTTTAGCTCCACTGGCCGACAGGCCAGCAGGCTATTGTCATGGCGCTGTGTCCGTCGTGCGTCCGTCCGTGTGTCCGTCTGTCCGTAAACTTTTCTTTTAAAAATCTTCTTCTAAAAAACTACCAAATGGATTTCAACCAAACTTCACAGGAATGATCCTTGGGTGAACCTCTCTCAGATTCCTTCAAAGAATTCTGATTGAAGTAGAAAGTCTGGAGTTATCAGCCCTTGAATGTCAAAAATGGCCGTTTTGACTTTGTTTTCACTCTAGCAACTACAAATATTGACCAATCAACACAAAACTTGGACAGAATGATGGTGACTATCAGATCTTGCCTTGGTATAATTTTCAGCCTGATCTGATTTTTACATCATGAGTTATGTGCCCTTGAAATTGACAAAATTGCCATTTTCGGCTTTATTTTGACTTTGTTTTCACTTCAGCAACTACACATATTAACCAATCAACACAAAACTTGGACAGAATGATGTTGACCATAAGATCTTGCTTGGGTGTAATTTTCAGCTAGATCAGAATGTTACATCATGAGTTATGTGCCCTTGAAATTGACAAAATTGCCATTTTCGGCCTTATTTTGACTTTGTTTTCACTCGAGCAACTACAAATATTGACAAATCAACACAAAACTTGGACTGAATGATGGTGACTATAAGATCTTACCTGGGTATAATTTTCAGCCTGATCTGAATTTTACATCATGAGTTATGTGCCCTTGAAATTGACAAAATTGCCATTTTCGGCTTTATTTTGACTTTGTTTTCACTTCAGTAACTACAAATATTAACCAATCAACACAAAACTTGGACAGAATGATGTTGACCATAAGATCTTGCTTGGGTGTAATTTTCAGCTAGATTTGAATCTTACATCATGAGTTATGTGCCCTTGAAATTGACAAAATTGCCATTTTCGGCTTTATTTTGACTTTGTTTTCACTCTAGCAACTACAAATATTGACCAATCAACACAAAACTTGGACAGAATGATGGTGACTATTGTCCAACAAGGTTAACCCGGGACAACTTAATTTTCGTGCGCAAAGTCCGTTAGTTGGGCGTCTTAACAAAACAAAGCCGAAGTGGGGTCGTTACATATGCAGATGTCCCGGGTTAATCTTGCTGGACAATATAAGATCTTACCTTGGTGTATTTTTCAGCTTGATCTTAATTTTACATTATGAGTTATGTGCCCTTGAAATTGACAAAATTGCCATTTTCGGCTCTATTTTGACTTTGTTTCACTCAATCAACTACAACTATTGACTAATCAAGACAATACTTGTACTAAAACTGTCAAAGTAGATGGCTTCCAGAAGTATGGGGAAAAGTTATATCTGGATTGACCTACACCATTGATATAAGTAGATTTGAATTTGCTCAACTCCATTGAAATGCATTTGGTAGAAATATATCTATGTGCATAAATAATCATTCATGTTCTATAGAGAGAATTTTTAGTTTATCTTGCAATTGATAGTATTGGGTGTGTCAAATTTATGTCGATCAATTGACCCATTTAATAAATCATAAGTTTTGCTTGTAGATGAAGATCTAATAAATTATTTATAATCTGATACTTGGTATATTTGTTTTCATATAGAACTTAATTTTAATAATTTGCTTATTCATATTCTTTGCTTATCCTACTACTTAAACATTAGAAACACATTGTTTTAAAATATGTCCCTTTTCTCTATCTTTCTATCCACTATTGCATCATGTAAGAACTGTCATCATGGTGGAAGGACTCATTATACCCCCGCAAACGAAGTTTGGAGGGGGTATACTGGAATCAGCCTGTCGGTCCAGTGGTTGGATGGTTGGTTGGATGGTTGGTTGGTTTGTTTGTTTGTTGGTCTGTCTCCAAAACTTTGTCCGGACAACTCCTCCTACACTTGTCAACCGATTTAGTTCATACTTGGCACAAGTGTACATTGTGACCTGTAGATGTGCAAGACGCAAATTTCACAAAAATCGGACCAATACTTTTTGAGTTATGGCCCCTGATTTGACCAAAAAATGCTTGTCCGGATAACATCTCATACACTTGTTGACCGATTTAGTTCATACTTGGCACAAGTGTTCATTGTGACCTGAAGATGTGCAAGACGCAAATTTCACGGAAATCAGACCTATACTTTTTGAGTTATGGCCCCTGATTTGACTAAAAAATGCTTGTCCGGCCAACTCCTCCTACAGTTACTGTCCGATTTGCTTCATACTTGGCACAGGTGTGCATTAGGACCTGTAGATTTGCAAGACGCAAATTTCACGAAAATTTGACAATTACTTTTTGAGTTATGGCCCCTGATTTGACCCAAAAGTGCTTGTCCGGATAACTCCTCCTACACCTGTCCGATCTGCTTCATACTTGGCATAGGTGTGCATTAGGACCTGTAGATGTGCATGACGCATTTCATGGTAATCTGACCATTACTTTCTCAGTTTTGGCCCTTGATTTTACCAAAAAATGCTTGTCCGGACAACTCCTCCTTTAGTTACTGTCCGATTTGCTTCATACTTAGCACAGGTGTGCATTAACTTCTGTAGATGTGCAAGACGCACATTTCACGAAAATCAGACCGACACTTTCTGAGTTATGGCCCCTGATTTGATAAAAATGCTTGTCCGAACAATTCCTCCTATAGTTACTGAATGATTTGTTTCATACTTGGCACAGGTATGCATTAGGACCTGTATATATGCAAGATGCAGAATTCATGGAAATCAGACCAATACTTTCTGAGTTATGGCCCCTGATTGGACCAAATTTCAAGAAAATCAGATTGACAATTTCTGAGTATGGCTCCTGATTCAACAAAAACGCTTGTCCGAACAAAGGCAGTGGCGGGGGTATTTTTATCACCTTCAGTGATAGTTTTTTAGTTTTTATTTGATTTCATCAATGTATCATTATGCAGCACAAATGTACACTTATACCTGTTATTGACTGATATATTTATGAAATTCTAGATCTGTGTAGGTAGATCTAATACCTTGTTTTTCAACTGTTACATTTGCTTTCTATGGGGATAGATTTGATACAGTTGTCTCATGGTTGCCTTCCATAGAAATCAGCCCAGATTTGATTCCCTGCAACTCTTGTTTTTCTGATTAGACTTAAAAGAGGCCCCATCTCAATTTGGCCTATTGTGTTTGACTTAACACAATTCAATAAATTGACATGACAGAAAGCTCCTTTATCAGGTTCAAAATATCAAGATGGATGATTAAGAATGAACAAGCAAGTACAAATGACAGAAAACTTTAAGTACCCTAAACATATCTGTTTTAACTCTTTACCACAAAAAGAAATTTTCGATTGGTTCAAAAGTCAAAATGCCAGATCACACACTACAAAGGTATAATCACTGTACAGTTTCTGATAAGTTTTTAGGTAGACTTATATCATGATTTGTCTCATATAATTGTAGTTGCAAGCAATAACAGACAGAATGAAGGATACAGAGATGCAATTCAATTGATCATCAGCATTTTCTCCTTTTGCCTCAGTATGTTCTGTGCTATGATGTACACTATTCCTATCTTTATCAACATAATATTTTGTCGTCTACAGCAGCTTTTGAATCAGAATGTCCAAAAATTTTGTCATTTTGGAAAGGTTTTAATGGTAATCATATTTGTTTGTCCATCTGTCTATTTGTCTAAGTGTTCTAAGACGATAATTCAGTAGCATCACTCATATTGGGATCTGATTTATTTTGTGTATGTTAGTACATTGTATAGAAGATGAATGTTCTAGTAGATGAATGTTTTTCAGTCAAGTTGCAAACAATGATTTTAAACTAAGTCCTTGAATTAATTGTGAAATCACAAACCGTCCATCATCATTATCTGTACACATAGTTCTAAATAATGTACATTATACCAAATTTATTCATTAATGATTCATCCCTAAACCCTATGTTGTGGGTACTCATTTGAATGGTATCAATGAGACAACTCAAATTAGCACCCTCAATATATGGTTTTATCATTACAGTATAAACATATTTTGCCTATTGAAAAGCTTTCACTCCTTTTCAAATTCAGAATTTCTGTTGATTATTTATCATCGTCTGCAGCTTTCAAATTGTACCCTAATCATTTGTTGTTTGGGAAATAATTAATCCTTAACCGGGTTCCCAAACAGCAAAATTTTAGGGTGATCCACCTCAAAAACTGCCACAAATGACAAAATGAATGTCATTAAAGATAGGATTTGTGCAATATATGGCATAGCCCTTTCCCAAACGACAAAATTTTAGGGTGACCTACTTCAAAAACTGATACAAATGACAAAATGGAATGTATTTAAGATAGAATTTGTGTAAAATATGGCATAGAAAATATCGAGACAAAAGGAGAAACTGCTGGTTATCAGCAGTTTCTTCTTTTGTTTCAATGTTTTCACAATCCTTTCCTTATAGGGGCGTCAAAACCAGGTCTTGTTTGGGAAAGGGATAGAAAATATTGAGACAAAAGGAGAAACTGCTGGTTTCCAGCAGTTTCTTCTGTTGTCTCAATGTTTTCCCAATCCTTTTATATTAGGGACATCAAAAGCAGGTCTTGTTTGGGAAATAGCAAAATTTAGGATGGTCCAATTTGGAGGCTGCTACAGACAACAAAATGGATGGTGATAAAGATAGGATTTGTCTAAATCTTGTAATGAATCGAAAAAACAACAACATTTAGATAAAAGGAGAAAATGCTGGTTATCAGCTTCTTCTGGCTTAGTCCTGTTGTTTTCATGAGGCTGTTCACTTAGGGATGTCAAATATAGGTCTTGTTTTTAGAAAGGGTTACACAAGAGGCAATGTCTCCTTATTTGTCTTCAGACTTACTGTTTCAAAAGCTTTTATGTGTAACCCTTTCCCAAACGGCAAAATGTTAAGGTGATCCACTTCAAAGCTGCCACAAATAACAAAATGAACATTTTTAAAGATAGAATTTGTGTAAAATATGGCATAGAAACAAAAGACAAAAGGAGAAACTGCTGGTTATCAACAGTTTCTTTTTTTGTTTCTATGTTTTCCCCAAGCCTATTCCGCCAGGGACGTCAAAATCAGGTCTTGTTTGGGAAAGTTTTAATAGATATTGTATCCCTATTTCCAACATGGCAAAATAGTAAGCTATTCCACATGGAAATGGGTTGCAGACAAAATACATGTGTTACTAAGTGTACAATAATGCTGAGAAAACATTGAGGCAAAAGGAGAAAGTGCTGGTTTTCAGCATTTTCTTCTTTTGCCTCAATCTTTTCAAGAGATCAACCCATTAGTGTGACATCATAACCAGATGTTGTTTGGGAATGATTAAGGCATTTGAGACCGCCTGGCTTCCAGATCATCATATGCCCAACTTCATTAGTGGAGTCTGATCAAGGCCCATTTCTATACCTAAGCTAATAAAGAAACAAGATGTGTTTAAGGACATGTTCCCTGGTAATTTCTGCACATATGCCTTGCGCATACAAGGGAGGTAATCGTGCACAGATTGGTATATTTAACAAAATTTTAATTCTAATGTAACACCGAAAATGAGTTTTACTCTCTACAAAGGAGGTACTGACATAGTAACCGGATGGCTCTAAGAGCTACACAAAAATGAGCGGTATTCATCGCAAACGTGGATGATTTTCAAAATTGTACAAAGTAAATAAGATAGACAAGAATTAAAACTGTATGTAAACCACCTGCAGATGAGTGTGCTACCGAGACGATCGTAATCGATCCAAGGAATGTATAAAAACAAGTGAGCTGTTCACACTGTTATGACTGTAAAAAAGAAATTGTGCTTGAATATGCTTTTGAAAATGAAAGAATACACGGGGATTACGATTGGGAGTTACGCCATGCGTCTACAAGTTGTGAAGACTGGATTCGTGAGGCAGCAGGAACATTTATCAATTCCGCAATCAACTTACACTAGTGAGGCTACAATTAATACTCAGACAGAATTTGCTGTAGACCTTAGTGGTATGCAAATAATTTCTCAATCTATCTCTTTGAAACTTTACACATGTAGTGAAACTAATAACCCTTTCTAAAACAATGACACTTTTTCACACTTATTGACCCGGTCGGCACAATTCTTTCAGCCAATCAAAAACGTCGTCAGCGGACCTGCACTCATTCGGTGGAGGTGAAACCTTCGGTCTTTTTCGTTGAAGCATAACCAACTTTCAGCATTAATATCTCGACGACTACGCCTGATTATTAAAAATGCGTTGGTAGTTAGAAAGTTTAAATCACATTCTTTAAAGAAAGAGTTTTGTTTATGAATTTTAACGATGGATTTTTGAAATAATCTGCTTCAAAGTTGGTATCCCGTAACGATAAAGACCGAGGTTGTACCCTCGATGAAAAAATGAAAGTGAGGCTATGACGTCATCCCGACTGATTCTATAGAAAGGCTTGGGAAAACATTGAGGCTGATTTACAGCATTTTCTCCTTTTTCAATGATATTTTCGGATCTACAGTGTACATAAAATTATTATCAAGAGCCAATATGTCACATGCAGTAGCTTTCAGATTTGATCATTGCAAACTTCTTTGTTTGGGAAAGGGTAAACAAGATTCTAAGCCATATTTATCCATACTTTAAGTTGGTACTCTCAAAATTAATATCTAATAGGGAAATGGTTAGGAACCCTTTCTTTAACTTTCCCAAACACTGACTTCTTTTGACAACCCTTTAAAGTATTGGTAATCTAGAAAAAACATCTTGGGAAAAGAAGATTAATGCTGATAACAAACTCTTTTATTTTTTTCCTTTAACTCTTTCCCAAACAGGAACAGGGTTTGACTTCCCTAATAGAAAAAACATGGGGAAACATTGAGGTAGAAGAAGAAAATTTGGATGTTTGGGAAATTGTAAAGGTTTTGTCTGTGCTGTAGCATTGACATTTTTACCAGCTTAATATATTGTCATTTGGGAAAAAGTAAACCTGTTCTCTTCCTCTTACTTACAGCCCTGAACAATGTGAAATGGCTACTCCTGTGATGGCTGAACTAAAATATGATATGGATTATGGAATGGCAAAAGCGTGGAGCGGGGCGATCTTATGACAGTAAATCTGGTGTACTGTGATTGGAAAAGTGTGTGGGTTTGATGTTAGGTCTAAAGATTGCAGAAAATGTACACATTATATAAATAAAGGACAGATGCCACCTAAGCATACATGTAGCAAGAATTAGGATGGCTCTTCCAAGTCAATGGAGCCAGATGTGACCGCCAGACATGGGGTAATCATAATCAGTAATTTAATCGATTATTAATCGATTAACAAAAGCCAATAATCATGAATTAATCGATTAATTAGCTTTTTCTGATTATTTGATTAATAATTTTATCAATTACTGATGAAAAAATGGCATTAATCATGATTATTTTGTGATTACTTTATGATTATTTTGGAAGTATAAATGATCTAAAACAAAATAAGATGCACCTGTAAGTCACACCTTTTACCTGTTCACACCTATACAAAGCAGTCTATGCCCAAAGGCCAACTAAAGTTATTCTTACACCTGTCATTGAAATTTCACACATTTTGGGGAGTTGAAACTGAAAACTTATATTAGTTGGAAAATGCTGAACAAACCTAAATCTTATTTCATTAGTAAATTTTTCTTTAAAATGCAATCATACTATGAACATATTAAACTAAATAACAAATGTACTTAAAATAATATAATGATTCATTATGAAGAAAATAGATTTAGATGACATCATGTGTTGATAAAAGAATTTTTCTTTTATTATCTATAGGCATAATTTACCCCCCCCCCCCCCTCAAAAAATAAATCTTAAGTAAAGTACTGACTTTGGGCAAAAAATAGAATCTTACTTGATGATATGAATTATTAGATTCTGCTAATACTGAGCATACATGAATTTGATGACTAATATCTTTAATTAACCCTTTCCTTTTTTAAGTTTGTAAATTTATGACATGTTCTAGATAACATTAAGAAAAGGAGAAAGGAGAGCCTTTAGTAAGCATTTCTCTATATAAGATAGTCACCATGGTCCCATCATTCTGATTGTTCCAATGGCTTTAACATGGTCTGATATGTACAACCATAAATTCCATTTTCATCATCATCATTTGCATTGGATTATAAGAGCATTCAGAAAAGACAACTAGGGTATGCTAATTACAGACTTCAATACCCAACAAGTCCATACATCATATTTTCATCAAACTTTATCAAAAAGAACTCTTCAATTGTCCCTACCACAACATCTGGTAAAGATCTTTTTAGCATGCCATTCATTGAAATAGTCTGTCTACAAATATCAAACATCTTTATAGCGAAACTGGTGTGTTTCAAGACATTTAAAAAGAAATGTAATTTCAATAGTAAGGATATTTCATATTTTGTGAATCTTTTCAGATTATGTATTTGAAGATAATGAAATGCTATTTGGCATTTGCCCCTTTCACCTGTTTATTTTTTGCTACGCGAACGCCTTTATCCATGATTAACGATTAATAATCGATTACTTACCCCCAAATTAATGATTAATAATCAATTACTGGGGCATTTTTCAGTGAAAGTAATTTAATCGATTAATAATCAAGGGTGCATTAATCATTAATTTAATCGATTACTTTTTCAAGTAATCGACCCCATGTCTGGTGACCGCCCAAGTGATAAAAGACATTGAACAAAATAACAATATACAAGTGGGTGTACTAATCATGGATAATGATGCAACAACCGTCTCCAAATTGAAAGAAACCCTTAACCATTCATTCGTAAAGTGGAGCGACATAAACCACATTAGGAAACATCTTGGTTATAGCTTTTATGGTCTGCAAAATAAACACAAGTGTCTTACAGTTAAGGTTATACAATACATTAAAAATGTTTTTCGGATGCAGTTGCGCAGAATAAAAACAAACCAGGTCAGCTTGAAAAAGCACTGCTTCAGATTGTTTCACATGCTTTCAGTGAACATGACTGTGACAATAGCTGGTGTGGATATCTTCAAATGCCTGACAATTACAAACATAGTTCCTTGTCCTATGTTAAAGATTTAGTTGGTGTCAGGGAAAGTATAATGCAAATTTGTCCACATTATTTTTTTAGGACAGAAAAAAATGTTTTGTTTCAAAAATCAAAATCCTAAATATTCTGAAATCTGCTTCATTTCAATGATGAAATTGGTAAATATTTGAGCTTCTATTTGGAAAAAGGCACTTATGACATTTGAGACCAACAAAGATCCAGACCAGTCTGCATCTACACACAGTCTGATCAGGGTTCATGTCGTTCTCTTACAGCTTCTTTGTGACCTGTATAAAAATTTGTATACCTCTATTTCCTTCAATACTTTTGCACTTATGGATGCAGACTTTCAAGTTTGTTCCGAATGCATTTGAAAATCTGTGTTTTAATTCATGGAATTTGGACCAGTTTATAAAATTGTTGTTCGGAAAAGGGTTAATTGAATTTGTGTGTCAAATGTTGAATGTATAATTTACCTTACACCATTTATAGTTTGTGATATATTTGTTTTTCTCTCTTATACTTGTTTTAACCTTTTCCCAAAACGCAACTCCCTTTGATGACTTCACTAGACTTGGGTTTAGAAAACTAACAACAAGTATAAGAAATGCTGATTATCATCATTTTCTTCTTTTCCTTCAAGGGACTTTATGTTATTGTATGGAGGATTCTGTATGAGTAACAAAGTTTTGTCATCTGCAACTTCATTCCATTGGACCAGCCAAAAATATTGTCATTTGGGAAAGGGTCAAGGAGCAAAGTATCTTGCAAGTATTTATTTGTCATACTAAATAGGAAATTGGAAAAAAAAAAAAACACAAGAAAATTCTAATAACCACTCTAGAGAAGTAGCATTCATTCTTTTATCTACATGATTTCTATGCTATCTAATTTATATTTTCTATTTTCTGTTATATCAGTGCTACAATTTTCTATTTGGACAAGTAAAAAAAACAATCAACATTTTCTTCTTTTGCTGCGATGTTTTCAATTTGGTGACAGGACTGCTATACATTTTAGCCATTTATGCAGTGAATAGACTTTTCAGTACATTCTCATTACATATTATGAAAGTATATTGATTTTTTCAGTAATTACTAATAACCCATTCCCACACAATTATGCTTTTTGACAACCAACAATATAAAGGCCTTGAAAAAGATTGTGGAAAATGAAGAAAGTGTTTGTGACAAGCAATTTCTTCTTTTCCCATATTTTTTCTACCCAGAAAGACAAAAAAATTAAAACTTCATTCATCTGATGTTGTAGTCTGCAAACTCTTTGATTTTAAAGTCGAAGTTATTGCTGTCTGGTAATAGATTAACCCATTCCCTCATCAGGACGTCTTTTGCCCCTCACTATGTAAAGCCTTTAGCATACATTGTGGAAATTGCAGACATTACTTGTGACAAGCAATAATTCCCACAATGTTTTATACCCAAAAAGACCAAAAGATGTAAAAATCCATTCCTTTGAATTTGTTGTCTGCAACATCTTTGAATTTGGAACAGTCCAAATTGTTGCCGTTTTGGAAAGGGTTAACATGAATTATTACCATTGAAATTGTGGATTTGTAGAAGGTCTTATATTATTGTATTATATTGTAACAACTACATATATCTGGTGACAAATTTACTTCTATTGCATTTTGCTGGTTTCTGTTTATAGCTCGCCTTCGGACAAAGTGCTGAAGCTGAGCTATTGTGATCGCTCACTGTCTGTCACCTGTCTGTCCATCCACAATAAGTAAAAAATATTCTCCCATCAAACTATAAGGCATAGAGTCTTGAAATTTCATATGTAGCATCATCTTAAGACCCTTTACAAAATACTTCAAATTATTGTGACATGAGAAAAATTTGCCCAATATTGATGATCTCTAAGGTGAGCGATATAGGGCCATCTTGGCCCTCTTGTTTTTCATAAAATGGTAACCATGGAAACCATAAATTTCTTGATAATACAGAATGTCAATATAATATATGATTTTATGTATGTCTGTTATGTTTATAACTGCTATTTGTACATCTGAATGACCTTAAAAGTGAGATTAGTAATTTTGACTGTTTTTTTCCGTACGGTTACCATGGAAATGAACTTTTTCTGAAAAAACTAAGTCGTTGACATACATTTTTTTTCATTTTTTTGAATTTAGCACATAATTTTAGCTAACATATCAAAAAATGAGGAAATTCTGTGAAAGGAATTGTTCAGAATCTTGAATTTATTAAATAATACATAGTATATTTTCCCCCGGCTTTGACCATTAGAAAGGTGAAAAAGTGATTCTGAACAGAAAATATGTTCAAGATTTTTTTTATTTGCACAAATTATGTAATTATGAATCATCTAGGTTTCAAAACACATTTGTTTAGTAAAATAGGCTTTTTGGTTCATTCTTATCACATACATTGAAAATATAAGGGTTTTTGCCATATTTTTGTGAGTGGTTACCATGGAAACTGCCTTTTTACTAAAAAACTAACAAGTTGACATATCTTTTTCTTTTCATTTTTGAATTCCCCATAAAATTTTACCTTAAATACCAAAACATGAAAAAATTCTGTGCAAGGAATTTTTTTCAAATTACTGGGGAAATTGTCTTTAAGAAACACTAATGCCCCCCGAAATTATGTTAAGTTTTCACATTAAGTATTTGGAATGACAGATGGACAGACACAGACATGATGAGGAAAACAATATGCCCTTGATCTTTTGATACAGGGGCATGAAAATATGGTTGTATGGCTCTTGATCAAAATGCGCATATGTGCAGGCTGATCTGGATCTATGTTTGTTTCAAATGCTTTGAGGGCCCTTTTTCAAGATCACCATTTGTATATATGCAATGTCATCATTAGGTTGTGGGTATATTGATTTGCAAGTATCCAGATTGTGTTCTTCCTTTATGGAGTGATGGGAAAATACTTTTGGTATGATTATTTGGTTAATGCTTTCCCAAATAAGACACGATTTTGATTTTCTAAATTGAAAAATATTGGGTAAAATAATGCGGCAAAAGAATGAAATATGATCTTCAGCTTTTTCCTTTGTTCTGTATTGTGGACAAATTCTACCTTTATCTACATACATTTTGCCAACATGCTGTAGCCTTCAAATAGGGAACGATTTTATCCAGTTAATCGTGACGTAATTACGGACAAACAATAGCATTTTGTATGTGTTTTTATAAAATCTTGTAACTACAGCTTGAATCAAGCCGTAGTTACGAGATTTTATAACAACACTGACGATTAATCAAAACATAACAGAAAACCCATTCTATTTTTAGCACAAAATTGATTGCCATAGGACCAGTCTACAAATGTGATGTTTGTGAAAGGGCTAATAGGTGTAATACCAACATGTTCATGTCTATGAAATCAATATGGTTGACCATTTTACATTTGAATGTCTTCAATATACTGCATGTGCCTGAGTGAAGTTTTCTGTATGCTATCTCCATACAAAACAAATAATAAGTGTTAGATCCATTATGTATTTATTGAATGATTCATTTTTTTAGAAAGTAAAATTTTGTAATGAATTTTCTTCATCTTTGTGTTTTTCTTGGGCTTTAGCCTTTCCAAAATATGTTACATGTACGGTATTTGCATTTTAATATTAGAAAGACTTGGAAAAAATTGAGAGCAAAGAAGTAATGACAATATCCCACTGGCATGATGACCGATGGAGGTAAAAACTTTCTTTCATACTTTCCCCTTAACTCCTTCCATGGTCCAAATTTTTGTCAGATTGCTAGTTGTAATGTAATAGGATTCTGTCAATTGGGATTCCAGGGGTTTGGACCTAGGTCTGCCAATATGATTCCCAACATTAGACAAATCATATCACTGGTGTTATTAAAAATCTCATATCTACAGCTTTATCTAAGCTGTAGATACGAGGTTTTGCAATAAAGCCAATGATATGTCTCTCACTAATTAATAAACTGTTTATAAACCTTTTAAAGGACTGAGCAGCTGGTGATTACCGGTAAGTATAAGATAGAGTCTGTATAGTAGATTCTACACCATATTAACATTCAATGCGCAGCGCATTGAATGTTTATATCGTGTAGAATCTACTATACAGACTCTTTCTGACTTAGTGGTCGCTAGCGGTTCATTAGAGACATGGGCGCCGTGGCTATACAAAGACCTCACATAAACTATTCGGTAGTGTCGTTTATGCCAAATATAGCAGCAAAATTTTAAAACATACTGCAATTTCATTGGTCCAAAAAGTAGGTCGAACACTAAGATTGAATGTTGATGTTGTGTTTGTACTGGTGCCAGAAATACCAGGAACACATGGTTAGCAATCTGATGAACACACTCCCAAACAGTGATACCTTTTGGTGCACCTTATAACGAAGAGCTTAGAAAACATTTAGGTAAAAGGAATCATTTTGTCGCCTACAGCAGCTTTCAAAGTGGAGAAGTCTAAAATTTTGCCATTTTTGAAAAGTTTGATATATTAATAAATATACAGACATGGTGGAGTTTTGTTTATTGGGGTTTTACGCCGTTTTCAACTGCTATGGTCATATCGCAGAAGCTGGGGCACCTAACCATGGATTCCTCTTGTTTCTCATACCAGAACCACCACAACAGCCTAACCGAGCCTCCAGCAGCTCGCCCACATAGGTTCCCGATATCAAACCATTGATGGGTGACAATTTGTCAGTATTTGCTGCAGCCGGGTATCGAACCTGGGACCTCTCGTGTGAGAGGCAGATGCGCTACCTACTGCGCTATGGCCGCATCTACAGACATTGTGGAACCAATATAGATCTACCCTATTGTAAATCGTCAGTGAGTGGGGGGGGGGGCATAACAGTTACTCTTCTGGAAAGGAATTTATCACAAAATGGGCACACAAATAAGAACAAGATGTACATATTTTTCTTTTGTAAAAAATATTTCTGTCTAATACAAATATCTGCATAACAAAACAATCAGTAAAATTCTTAACAAAGCACATTATACCTTCACCCCCGGAGACAAAGTTTTAGACTGACTAATATTTTTTATGGAAAAAAAATAAAATACATAAAACCCTATCCCAATTAGCAAAGATTGAAATTCCAATTTGAAAGCTGTTACAGATGACAAAATGGGTGTCTATTGGAAACAAATATCATGTACATTATACAATGTAGTACAAAAATATTGAGACAAAAGAAGAAGATGCTGGGAACTAGCATCTTCTTTAGTCTCAATACTAAGTATATACCAAAGATTTGTCTATCTGGGACAATAAAAGTAGGCTTTGTTTGAGAAAGGGTTAATCTAAAGCTACATAATATCTTAGACACCTAAAGAAGTCCACACTGACAAATTTTAGATTGGTCAATAATCAATATAATGATAAACCGAAAAACAAATGAAGACAAAATTGGAATTGACCCATCATTAGATACCAAACACTTCGATCAACTTAGCTTTTATCCACCATGACAATTGTAATTGACCAACATACTAGTATTCTTCTGGAGAATTGAGATTTGGATAACCTCATCAACATTTTGTTGCTTTTCAACAAAAATCTCGCATCTACAAGCTGACAAGCTGTACATACAAGGTTTTGGTTGTAAAGGGACGATTTATTGTCACAGAAAAAGGGCAGAGATAGTGTTCGGTATCTAATGACAAATGTGATACAACAACCTACAAATTACACAAGATTTTATTTTCAGCGTTATCATAGCCTTTATAATGAAGCGATAGCACCTTATATATGGCATGAGGTAAATTATCCCTTTCAAAAACAACAACACTTTAGGATGGTCTATAATAATGTAAAAGGTACACAAGACAATAAATTTTGTGATATTTAGTAAATCTGCTATATGTGTATGCTGTAGTATAAAAAGCTTAAGAAGAAAAGTAGAAAATGCTGCTTATCAGCATTTTCTTCTTTTATCCCTTTCCCAAACAACAAAATTTTAGGGTGATCCACTTCAAAAACTGCAACCAAAGACAAAATGGAAGTTATTTAAGAAAGAATTTGTGTAAAATACGGCATAGAAAATATTGAGACAAAAGGAGAAACTGCTGGTTATCAGCAGTTTCTTCTTTTGTGCCAATGTTTTCCCAAGCAAATTCTATTAGGGACACCAAAACCAGTGGTGCGTTCTTTAGAACGAGATTTCTTGAGATATCTTGAGATTTCTTAAGATGTTTTAGGATAAAGTGTTCCTCTGAGCAAGACTTTTAAGACGATCACTGGGAGCCGCCATTGCTCTATACTTCTTTCGGAACACCTCGATAAATTCTGTAGAATCTATATGGGAGAAAATTGACTGATTTGTTCCGAATGCTCGATGATTCATAAACCGCAGAGTTCCAAATGCTCCATTTGTACGTCATTTGTATGAAGTATGGGACATTCGGACCACCTCGCTTATAATCTCGGTCTCAAAGACGCTGTATCAAAAACATCTTAAGAAATCTTTAAAAAAATCTCGCTCTAAAGAACACACCTCAGGTCTTGTTTGTGAAAGGGTTACTCTATATGCTTTTCAAAGCATTCTTCATTATGGTTGTATAAATAGGAACTATTCTGGCAAAATAAAAAGAACACAAAGGTATCACATGGCTGTCATCATTTTGATTGGTCGATCATTTCCTGAGAGTACATATGAACCGCGTCTACAAATATTCCGACATGTTCTGGATTAACGTCCTTGTGTACTCCATGTCCTAGATTAGCTATATACCGCTGTGTTCCAAACCTTTTTAACATTGTCTTTACTGCATTCTTTAACTCATTCTGTAACAAGAAATTATTATGAGAACAAATTACAATCAGTTTCTTGTTACAATGAAAATTGCGAAATACCACACCATCCTAGACCTAGAGCAACTTATGTAAACAGAAGTGCAGAATCTTTGAACAATTTCTGTTGGTTGAACTTGAAAACTTCCGCAGAATATTTGTCTAATACATTAAAATGTGAAGGACAGTTGTCGATCTTAAATGTTCAATAACCAGTATTTTACACCAGCCTTTAACATTTACAGGCAGCAGTACAATTGAAGTATAAACATGTTTCTTTTTTTAAAAATGGCAAAAAAATAGCTAGCTCTTTTATCTCAAGCTAGATATAGTCAAAATGGTTACATTACTCTGCTGCAATGCTTATCAGATTTATAGGACTTAGTCTTTCACCCTAAGTAGTGGTTTAACACTTAATGTGCAATTTAATTAAATCAGTGCAAAGTTTCAAGGCAATAAAATTAGTCAATGTAGATACAGTCGACACTTGTTGTGTCGAAGTCAGAGGGACCGTCAAAATACCTCGACATATCCGGAGTTTGTTTAATCCAATTTTGGTTATTTTCTATGAAAACGATATTTAACCATTTTTGATGGGCATCATGTGTGTCCATGATTGAAATATAGAAACGAGCAATTTCTATCCTTTTCCTACTAAATTTCAATGGCTGTATTTGTTTCAGAAATCATTTTGATACCCATATGTTGAGGATGAGACATGACTTTCACTTCGACTTAAGCGGAATTTCGACTTATCCGACATCGAGATAACGAGAGTCGACTGTATATAGAAACTGGCTAGTGAATCCTTGTGAAGTCATAACACAGATGATGCCTACATTACCTTCCAACAACCAACTATGATTCTTTTTGTGACCATGTAACTTACCTCATCTGAATATAAAGCCGTTGGATCTAAGTTGCCTTGTAATGTTATGTGATTTCCTACTACCCGTCTGAAACAAAGTGAACAGAAAGGTTAGCAAATAAACTCAGAAGAGTTTTTGAAAATTGTATGCACAAAGTTATTCCAGTGGAAAAGTTAAAAAAAAAATTCATTAACAATTTCAAGTTCAATTGAAACTGGTCCACATTCAAAAGAGTTGCAGCCAATAGAATGAATGTGATCATAACCTAAAAAGAAGGTAGGAAACATTAAAAGGGAACAAGAGCTGTCTCAGGACAGCAAAGTGTGACTATCAAGTGCTTGATAGTGTAAAGTTGTAGGTCCAAAAAGGGTAAACAATCCATTAAATCAAATGTCACAGTAAGAATCCTTGCCTAGAGACTTATATTATGGTCACAGAAGCATGTGCAAAGTTTCAGAGCAATAGCATAAGCAGAAACAGAGATTTGACAAACTTGCATGTAAAAACTTAACCACAGCATTATGGTGACAC
The DNA here is from genome assembly GCA_963680895.1 of Fragum sueziense. Classification (NCBI taxonomy): domain Eukaryota; kingdom Metazoa; phylum Mollusca; class Bivalvia; order Cardiida; family Cardiidae; genus Fragum; species Fragum sueziense. The sequence goes on along the minus strand of OY804594.1, from coordinate 69,421,312 downwards.
TGATGCCCAGGTGACTAGAATAGCCACCCTATTCTATGAATACTGTAGTTGTGCTAAAAAAAGAAATGCTTATGCCAATATTTGCTTTCTATTTACAATCAAAACAAGAGGGCCATTGGCCCTGAAGCGCTCACCTGATATCATAACTTTGTGTATACAAAGTTTCAGGTTGATTGGACAAAAAATGTGACCTCTAGGGTGCACACAATGTTTAACTAAGATTTGACCTCGTGACCTAGAATTGATCAAGACAATCATTCTGATCAATTTTCAGGTTGATTGGGCAAAAAATGTGGCCTCTAGAGTGCACACAAGGTTTAACAAAGATTTTACCTCATGACCTAGTTTATGACCCCAGATGACCCAATTTTGATCTTGTCCGAGAATTGCTCAAGACAATCATTCTGATCAATTTTCAGGTTGATTGAGCAAAAAATGAGGCTTCTAGAGTGCACACAAGGTTTTCTAAGATTTGACCCCGTGACCTAGTTTTTGACCCAAGATGACCCAATTTCGAACTTGTCCGAGATTTTAACAAGACAATCATTCTGGGCAAATTTCAGGTTGATTGGGTAAAAAATGTGGCCTCTAGAGTGCACACAAGGTTTTTCTAAGATTTGATTCCATGACCTAGTTTTTGACCCAAGATGACCCAATTTCGAACTTGTCCGATATTTTATCAAGAAAATCATTCTGAGCAAATTTCAGGTTGATTGGGCAAAAAATGTGGCCTCTAGAATGCACACAAGGTTTTTCTAAGATTTGACCCTGTGACCTAAATTTTGACCCCAGATGACCCAATTTCAACCTTGTCCGAGATTTCATCAAGACAATCATTCTGAGCAATTTTCAGGCTGATTGGGCATAAAATGTGGCCTCTAGAGTGCACACAAGGTTTTTCTAAGATTTGACCCCGTGGCCTAGTTTTTGACCCCAGATGACCCAATTTCGAACTAGTCCAAGATTTCATCAAGAAAATCATTCTGAGCAAATTTCAGGTTGATTGGACAAAAAATGTGGCCTCTAGAGTGCAAACAAGGTTTTTCTAAGATTTGACCCTGTGACCTAAATTTTGACCCCAGATGACCCAATTTCAACCTTGTCCGAGATTTCATCAAGACAATCATTCTGAGCAATTTTCAGGCTGATTGGGCATAAAATGTGGCCTCTAGAGTGCACACAAGGTTTTTCTAAGATTTGACCCCGTGGCCTAGTTTTTGACCCCAGATGACCCAATTTCGAACTTGTCCAAGATTTCATCAAGAAAATCATTCTGAACAAATTTCAGGTTGATTGGACAAAAAATGTGGCCTCTAGAGTGCAAACAAGGTTTTTCTAAGATTTGACCCTGTGACCTAGTTTTTGACCCCAGATGACCCAATTGCAAACTTGTCCGAGATTTCAACAAGACAATCATTCTGAGCAAATTTCGGGTTGATTGGGCAAAAAATGTGGCTTCTAGAGTGCACACAAGGTTTTTCTAAGATTTGACCCCGTGACCTAGTTTTTGACCACAGATGACCCAATTTCAAACTTGTGCGAGCTTTCATCAAGAGAAACATCCTGAGCAAATTTCAGGTTGATTGGGCAAAAAATGTGGCCTCTAGAGTGCACACAAGGCAAAGTTTGACGGACGACACACGACACACGACGGACGCCGGACACAGCGGTATCACAATAGCTCACCATGAGCACATTCGTGCTCAGGTGAGCTAAAAAGGAATTGTCCAAGAGAAGGTTAATTGGTTTGTTTATAGAATTTCACATCACTTTCAATAATTTTTCAGTCTTGTCATAACAAAGCTCCCTTATCTCGTGTATAAGATAACTAACCTTGCATGTGTTGGTTTGATGGTCCAGTCTAATGTGACAACTTCATATCCACTGTTGGCCAGGTCTTCCAGTGCAAAATGGGCATCTTTGGCAAATACAACCTGAGAAAGACGAAAAATGTCACATGATTATACCCATTACAGATATCCACTTAACCCTTTCCCATACAAGACCCGGTTTTGACGGCCTTAACAGAATAGGCTTGGGAAAACATTGAAACAAAAGAAGAAACTGCTGATAACAAGAAGTTTCTTCTTTTGTCTCAATATTTTCTGTGCCATATTCTGCACAAATCCTGTATTTAATAACACACATTTTTTTAATTTGTGGCAGTTTTTGAAGTGGACCACCCTAAAATTTTGTCGTTTCGGAAAGGGTTAAGATGGGTGAATGGCTTTTCAAAATACAAAATGTCTGTAAATGTTCATCAAACTCTAATCAAGAAGATTCCAATGAGTACTTACAACATATGGTTTAAAATTGAAATAACAATGTTAGAATTTTCACCCTCTCTTCTTTGTTCCTCTGCTATTGCAACACAACCACATGTACAAATGGAAAACATAGAGCATTTCCAAAACTAGTCCTTGTTAGCTCTCCTGAGCACGAAGTGCTCAAGGTGAGGTATTGTGATCGATCAATGTCCGGCATCCGTCTGTCCGTCACGGCGTCAACAATTTCTTTAAACGACATCTCCTCCTAAACTACTGGGTCAAAATCAACCAAACTTGGCAGAAATGTTCCTTGGGTGGTCCCTTATAAAAATTGCTAAAAGAATTGAAATCCATGAAAAACTCTGGTTGCCGTGGCATCGGAAAATGGGAAATTTCACAAAAGCTCAACAATTTCTTTAAACGACATCTCCTCCTTAACTTCTAGGTCAAAATCAACCAAACTTGGCAGAAATGTTCCTTGGGTGGTCCCTTTTAAAAATTGCTAAAAGAATTAGAATCCATCAAAAACTCTGGTTGCCGTGGCATCAGAAAATGGGAAATTTCACAAAAGCTCAACAACTTCTTTAAACGACATCTCCTCCTTAACTTATGGGTCAAAATCAACCAAACTTGGCAGAAATGTTCCTTGGGTGGTCCCTTATAAAAATTGCTAAAAGAATTGAAATCCATGAAAAACTCTGGTTGCCGTGGCATCAGAAAATGGGAAATTTCACAAAAGCTCAACAATTTCTTTAAACAACATCTCCTCGTTAACTTCTGTGTCAAAATCAACCAAACTAGGCAGAAATGTTCCTTGGGTGGTCCCTTATAAAAATTGCTTTAAGAACTGGAATCCATGAAAAACTCTGGTTGCTGTGGCATCAGAAAATGGGAAATTTCACAAAAGCTCAACAATTTCTTTAAACAACATCTCCTCCTTAACTTCTGGGTCAAAATCAACCAAACTTGGCAGAAATGTTCCTTGGGTAGTCCCTTTTAAAAATTGCTAAAAGAATTGGAATCCATCAAAAACTCTGGTTGCCGTGGCATCAGAAAATGGGAAATTTCACAAAAGCTCAACAACTTCTTTAAACGACATCTCCTCCTTAACTTATGGGTCAAAATCAACCAAACTTGGCAGAAATGTTCCTTGGGTAGTCCCTTATAAAAATTGCTAAAAGAATTGAAGTCCATGAAAAACTCTAGTTGCCATGGCATCGGAAAATGAGAAATTTCACAAAAATTCAACTATTTCTTTAAACGACATCTCCTCCTTAACTTCTGGGTTAAAATCAACCAAACTTGGCAGAAATATTCCTTAGGTGGTCCCTTATAGAAATTGCTAAAAGAATTGAAATCCATGAAAAACTCTGGTTGCCGTGGCATTGGAAAATGGTAAATTTAACAAAAGCTCAACAACTTCTTTAAACGACATCTCCTCCTTAAATTCTGGGTTAAAATCAACCAAACATGGCAGAGATGTTCATTGGGTGGTCCCTCATCAAAATTGCTAAAAGAATTGAAATCCATGAAAAACTCTGGTTGCCGTGGCATTGGAAAATGGTAAATTTAACAAAAGCTCAACAACTTCTTTAAACGACATCTCCTCCTTAAATTCTGGGTTAAAATCAACCAAACTTGGCAGAAATGTTCATTGGGTGGTCCCTCATCAAAATTGCTAAAAGAATTGAAATCCATGGAAAACTATGGTTGCCGTGGCATCGGAAAATGGGGGATTTTCACAAAAGCTCAAAAACTTCTTTTAACGACATCTCCTCCTTAACTTCTAGGTCAAAATCAACCAAACTTGGCAGTAATGTTCATTGGGTGGTCCCTTATAAAAATTGCTAAAAGAATTGAAATCTACGAAAAACTCTGGTTGCCGTAGCATCAGAAAATGGGAAATGTCATAAAAGCTGATCAATTTCTGTAAACAACATGTCCTCCTAAACTACATGGCCAAATTCTTCTCTGGGTCAACAATGCGTAACATATGCAAAGTTATTTGGCATTATTAAAACATTACTCAGGTGAGCGATTTAGGGCCCTCAGGGTCCTCTTGTTTTGACATCCTTTCTAGAGATGGTTTGGGAAAATGTTGAGGGTGAATACAGACACTGCCTTACATTGTGAATAAGTTTCGTCCTTACCATTGGAACAGGCGGGTGTCCTAGTTTATGTAATTTTTGTCTTGTTCTATAGGCTATGGCTTTTAAATATGGTAGACTGTATTCCTGGAACTGATCAGGACCTAATTCACCTGCACATGATTCAAACACTTGTAATATCTGAAATAATCATAAAAAATGTTGACCAGAAGGACAAAAAAATGTTCTTTTTAGACCCTTTTCAATGCTGTCCCATCCATTTGAATCGGTACACCATCTTTTTAAACAGTTCTTAACCCTTTCCCAAACAAGTCCTGGTTTTGACGTCCCGAATAGAAAAGGCTTGGGAAAACATTGAAACAAAAGAAGAAACTGCTGATAACCAGCAGTTTCTCCTTTTGTCTCAATATTTTCTGTGCCATATTTTACACAAATCATGCCTTGATTATTATCAATTTTGTCGTCTGCAGCAGTTTTCAAATTGGATCACCCTGAAATTTTGTCGTTTGGGAAAGGGTTAAACCATTTGCCAAACCATGACAATATAAACTTATCTCAATATGCTTTCTTAGGTATCAAAAGTACAAGGGCACTGCTTTGCCAAAGTATGTACCTATATGACAGACAATGTGACTTGTACTGTGTTAACCCCCATCAAAAACATATCATCATTTTAACACAATAAAAGAAAAGAAGAAAATCACAGGCGGCAATCATGTGACTTTGTTATGATATGCTTTCCTAACTTATGTAAACAAAAACACTCGGTAAGTACACATTTTTCTCAAATTTTTAATCAAATAATTAACTCTCAGTTTTGAGATACATACCATTAGGGATGTAACGATACATCGGACTATCGATATATCGCAATAGTGACCTCTGCAATAGTGCTATCGTGATAGGCAACTGGCAATATCAATAGTATCGCAATAGTGGTTTCCACTATTGCAATAGTTTTGATAGTTCTAAAAATAGCAATTTGTCACATGACTTTGTCAAATTTTGGCCAAAAATCTGTCTCTTGAATATCAGACATCAATGACAGGCTCCTCAAATCATGAAATGTCACTCTTTTCCTTCAGATTATTTATTTAATGATTCTGCAAACTAGTTCATTTATGTTAAATATACAGGAAATGTGATTTTTAATGAAAAAATATCTATTTGTAGCACTAAAAGCGTATAACAATAGTATTGCAATAGTATTGCAATAGCAACCTACAATAGCAATACTATCACGATAGCAATTTGGTCAATAGCAATACTATCGCAATAGTCATTTTGGTCTGCAATAGTCATCCCTACATACCATTCGATACGTCGTACTGTGTGGTTTATTTTGATTTCAAGATATTCCCTCAAATCCCTGTCAAAGCTGAGAACATTCATGCAAATTGCGAACATTTTTTAAGAAAATATATCACGGTATTCAAACATTCTTTACATGAATGTTCTCAGCTATGACAGGGATTCGAGGGAAGATCTTGGTATCAAAATAGACTAATGAGTATGACGTATCGAATGGCACATATCTAAATATTGAGTGTTTAGTATTTGATTTAAAATTTGAGAAAAATGTGTAATTACCGAGTGTTTTGTTTACAAAAGTTAGGAAAGCATATCATAACAAAGTCACATGATTGCCGCCCTGAAAAATATTGATGTATAAAAAGTGACTGATTTTTACTGGAATTTTCTTCTTATTCCTGAATACTTCATATGCTCTTATGTACAAAAAATATGTTTTTGTTACGTGTCAATTCTGTCATCTGACACAGCTTTTGCCTTGATGCATACAAACAATCTGTCATTTATAAAGTGCTTAAATCTGTACACACCTGTGCCCCTGCAACCACCTGCCCAGCTAAATAGTCTACTATTTTATCTGTCAACAAGTCTAACAGCTTTTTACTGGCCTCTGGATAGACTCTCAACCATCGTCGAGCTTTAGGTAATGGTGCGCTAGAACCTCCATCTATCATAAACTTCATTAATGTCCACTGAAAAAAATGCATCTAATCATTTATCATTGAAAGCAATATAAGACAGTTTAAATTATGTCACTAAGTAAAGGTTTTGCTTTTCTTCCCTGTAATTTTGCACACTTCTTTAAAGACTACCTGTCTTCTTGTACAATGTTTATCTTTAAAAAAATATTTAATACAAAGAAGAAACATTCATGAACCTAAACTGGAGAGTAGCTTTAAATATTACTAAATATTATATGGGTAGAATGCTCTTGATCTTTCTTTAAAAACAAACTGATTTACAATATAAACTACAGTAACTGTTCCTCAAATTAAAGCAACTCAACAAAACCATTAACTGCCTACAATTTATCTTTAATCAGTCACTGTATCTTTTGTACAGCAGATTCACTTTCTTACCGGTGCACCTGAAAATCCAAACAGTGGACATCTACCATTCAGTGTTTTTCTAGTCAAGGTAATAGCTTCCATAACATAATTAAGGTCTAAACATACATCAACCTTGTCATCTAATTTGTTCAGATCTTCGGGTGTTTGTAGCAGAAAGTCAAATATCATACCCTGCAACAAAGATAACTAACTTAGATCCAAGAACTGATTCAAAAGCAGTTGAATTAACTTTTCCATTTTTATTATAATCAGGCAACTATGAAAATTTTGAGGAGATGAAGATGTGTTTGTGAAACACATATCATCGGTGTAAGTGCGAAACCTCATATGTCGATTCTGGCGATTTTCACAGTACAAACTTTTGTGCCCAGTTAAAGACAATTCTTGCAGGTTTTGAGATATTTTAACTGACCAGTATTACTGATAAGCCATTTGTGAACAAGAGATGTTTGTAAAACATATATGCCCCCCTCAAGGGCCTACATTTGATGTAGGTCAAAGTCCAAGGTCAAGTTAACAAGGTCCAAGGTCATGGTCAAATATGAAAGGTCTTGGTAGGAGGTGTCTATGTGTGAAATATCAAATCTGTATATGTAAAAGTAAAATGAAACATAGGCCAGGTAAAAGTTTTTAAAAGTAGGCCAAATGCCAAGGTTAAGGTCATGGTAAAATGTGAAAGGTCTTGGTTGGAGATGTCCATGTGTGATATATCAAGACTGTAGGTGTAAAAGGACATGATATATATGTCTGGTTTCAGTCTTTTTAAAAGTAGGTCAAACTCCAAGGTCAAGGTTGCAATATTCAAGGTCATGGTCAAATGTGAAAGGTCTTGGTAGGAGGTGTCTATGTGTGAAATATCAAGGCTGTAGGTGTAATAGGACATAAGACAAAGGCTAGGTTAAAGATTTCTAAAAGTATGTAAAAATCAAAGGTCAAGGTCACACAGGCCAAGGTCATGGTCAAATGTGCAAGGTCTTGGTAGGAGGTGTCCATGTGTAAAATATTGAGACTGTATAGGTAACAGGACATGAGATATAGGCCTAGTTTAATTTTTCAAAAGTAGGTCCAACTCCAAGGTAAAGGTCTAAGGTCATGGTCAAAAGTGAAATATCGTGGTTGGAAGTGACCATGTGTGAAATATCAAGGCTGTATGTGTAAAATGACATGAAATATAGGCCAGGTTAATGTATTATTAAAGTAGGTCAAACACCAAGGTGAAGGTCACAAGGTCCAAGGTCATGGTCAAATGTGAAAGGTCTTGGTCGTAGGTGTCCATGTGTCAAATATCAAGGATGTATGTGTAAAAGGACATGATTTATCGGCTAGGTTAAAGTTTTTTTTTAAAGTAGGTCAAAGTCCAAGGTCAAGGTCACAAAGTCCGAGGTCATGGTCAAATGTGAAAGGTCTTGGTAGGATGTGTCCATGTGTGAAATATCAAGGCTGTATGTTTAATAGCACATGAGATATAGGCCCAGTTTAATCTTTTTAAAAGTAGGTCAAACTTCAAGGTCAATGCCAAATGGTCCAAGGTCATAGGCGTATGTGATAGGTCTTGGTCAGAGGTTTCCATGTGTCAAATATCAAGGCTGTATGTGTAAAAGGACATGATATATCGGCCGGGTTAAAGTTTTTTAAAAGTAGGTCAAACTCCAAGGTCAATGTCACAAAGTCCAAGGTCATGGTCAATTGTGGAAGGTCTTGGTAAGATGTGTCCATGTGTCAAATATCAAGGCTGTATTTGTAAAAGGTCATGAGATATATGCCGGGTTTAATTTTTTTTAAAGTTGGTCAAACTCCAAGGTCAAGGTCACGAGGTTCAAGGTCATGGTTAAATGTGAACGATGTTGATAGGAGGTATCTAGTAAGTGTGAGATATCAAGGCGGTATGTGTAAAAGGACATGAGATATAGGCAAGATTAAGAATTAAGTGTAAAATCAACAAAGGGCAATAACTCCAAAAATTTGATTGGCAGAGTTACGGTTCTTGTGCACTGCACCTCTCCATAATAAAATCTATTCACCTGTAAAGTTTCATGATTCTACCTTACATACTTTTTGAGTTGTGCTCCGGACAAGAATCAAGTTATAAAATCAACAAAGGGCAATAACTCAAAAAATTAGATCGGCAGAGTTACGGTTCTTGTGCACTACTGCACCTCTCCATAATGAGATCTATCCACCTGTAAAGTTTCATGATTCTACCTTACATACTTTTTGAGTTATGCTCCGGCCAATAATCAAGTTTGAAAATCAACAAAGGGCAATAACTCCAAAAATATGATCGGCAGAGTTACGGTTCTTGTGCACTGCACCTCTCCATAATGATATCTATTCACCTGTAAAGTTTCATGGTTCTACCTAACATAGATTTTGAGTTATGCTCCGGACAAGAATCAAGTTATAAAATCAACAAAGGGCAATAACTCAAAAAATTTGATCGGCAGAGTTACGGTTCTTATGCACTGCACCTCTACATAATGAGATCTATCCACCTATGAAGTTTCATGATTCTACCTTTAATACTTTTCGAGTTATGCTCCGGACAAGGTTTGGTCTACGGACAGACCGACCGACCTACGGACCGACGGACCAACCGACCTTCTGACCGACCGACACTTGCAAAACAATATACCCCCATTTTCTTCGAAAGGGGGCATAACAATATGTCCAATTTCAAGTAAAACATTTCAGTTTGGGAAAAGTTATTGCACTTTTTTCCCTCCCATTTAAAATTTTCCAAAAACGAGATACGAGGTTTTGCATTTACAACGACGATATGCTGGTTTTCTAAAGAATGACTTTCATAATAGATCTTGACCTTGGTACCAAAACACTTTGAACTTGGACAATTTTGTCATCTGGTTAACAGTCAGAAAGAGAAAGTTTTCCCAAACAATACCTGGTTTTGACGTCCTTGCAACAAATGGCTTGAGAAAACAATGATGCAAAAGAAGAAAGTGCTGATAATCAGCACTTTCTCCTTTTGCCTCAATATTTTCTGGGCTGTATAATACACAAAGCCTATTTCAAACAACATCAATTTTGTTGTCTTCCGCTGCTTTCAAGTGCCATAACCATACAATTTTGCTATTGGGAAAGGGTTAATCTAAGTCTATTGCTTGTCTTAGAACTCTGAATTCAAACAAGATGTGTTTGTGAAACGCAAATGCCCCCGAAATGGCCATTTTTCTAAAATGTTAAGTTTTCGTGGAGTAAAGGGTCATTAAGGGTAAAGGGATGACCTTGAGGAAGGTCAAATTGCTCGGAACAGATAGATATCATTGAAAGGAAGTTGCATACCAAATTTGAGCTTTGTATGTCAAATACTTTTGGAGAAAAGGCAAAGGTTAAGTTTTCGGAGTAGAAGGTTAAGTTTTCGTAGAGTAAAGGGTTGATAAGGGTTATCGGATGACCTTGAGGAAGTTCAAATTGCATGGAACAGATAGATATCATTGAAAGGAAGTTGCATACCAAATTTGAGCTTTGTATGTCAAATACTTTTGGAGAAAAGGCAAAGGTTAAGTTTTCGGAGTAGAAGGTTAAGTTTTCGTAGAGTAAAGGGTTGATAAGGGTTAACGGTTGACCTTGAGGAAGGTCAAATTGCATGGAACAGATAGATATCATTGAAAGGAAGTTGCATACCAAATTTGAGCTTTGTATGTCAAATACTTTTGGAGAAAAGGCCAAGGTTAAGTTTTCGGACAGACGGACGGACGGACGGACAGACGGATGGACTGACAGACAGACAGACAGACAGACAGACGGACACGAGTAAAACAATATGCCCCCGATCTCTCGATATGGGGGCATAAAAAATATATCATTGATGTTCACAAATTGTGACGATAAAATCCATCAATAATTACCTTTCCCTCTACAATATCTATTTCCATCCCCAGTGCTTGTGGTATAACTAGTATATCTGAGAATATAATGGCAGCATCAAGGTCAAACCTTCTGAGTGGCTGAAATAGAGAGAAAACACATATTAAATGACATTAACCAATTACCAGATGGCAAATTGTTAGACTGGTCCAAATTCAAAGATGTTGCAGACGATTATTTCAAATCAATAAATATTCCTTATCAAACACATTGACTCTTTTTAACACCTCATAAAATTATGGCTTTGGGAAACATTGTGGAAAATGAAGAATTGCTGGTGACAAGCAATTCCTTCATTTACCATTATTTTTTACCTATAATGATCACAATGTTTCCAACGCATAACAACCAAAAAATTAAAATTCCATTCATTTTAAAATGTGTAACAGAAAAAGGAAAAGGAACATTAAAACCATTTCAGTCTCATTTTTGGTAACCAACTGGAATTTTGGTTTAAACCACATTTATCCCATTACCACACAATGACTCTTTTTGACTCCCCACAAAATAGTGGCCATGGAAAACATCGTGGAAAATGAAGAAATTGCTCGTGACAAGCAATTTCTTCATTTTCCACAATGTTTTCCATCCAAAAAGACCTAAAAATTAAAAACTCTGTTCACTTGAAATTGCTGTCTGCATAATCTTTGAATTTGGACTAGTCCAAAATTTTGCTGTTTGGTAATGGGTTAAGATAATCAAGAAACATTGGGTTTTTTCCTCTAGCACCATAAAATATAACAATTCTTTTTTTTTTTTTTTTTTTTTTTTTTTTTTAAACTTTATTTTTCAGACAATTACATCATATACAAAGTTTTACATGATATTATAGTCAAATTTAATGTATCAGATGATAGTTACTAATCATATATAACCTGTTTTAGTGTTCATTGAGACAGCGAAAGAAAAGAGTCGAGACATAATGTTTTTCTCTCATATAATATAACAATTCTGATTTTTGTATCAACTTTATTTTAGTCCAAAACACCTTCAAAATTGAATCAATCATACAAAAGTGTTAATAAAGTAAGACAAACCTGCATTGTGATCTCACATGCTCTACTTGGATTTCGCACCATGTCAAAAAATCCACATTTATTTTTCTCTTTGAATTCACCATACTCTGAAAATAAAATTTTCTCAAAATGTTTTAAATCAACTGCTTAAGAATTGAAGTAACAAGTTGTTACTTCAATTCTTAAGCAGTTGATGGATGGATTCAATTGCTGTTGTTACTAACAACAGCAATTGAATCCATTCTTTTTATTGCAAAGAAAACAAGAGCTGTCCGCAGACAGCTCGCTCAACTTTTGATCGCTTTGATAGTATTGAAACTAGAAAGACCTGAAGGTCTTGAGTCGCTCCACAGGCCTGAGCTTCATTTAATATTTAATCCAAATCTTGATTAAAATGTTCAATACCTATGGTTCTTAGAGCAAGAAGAATGTAAAACTAAATGTTTGCTACTTGGGAAAGGGTTGAAGGAAATTCCAGCTTAGGTCCATATCAGCAATGAATATTTTCCTTCTTCCAAACAGATCTAAATTTATTTATCAATTACTCCTTAATATCCTATGTTTCTAACCAGATAATTGCCATTTTGGAAAGGGTTAAATGAAATGGGAGATAATTCCAGTTTTGGATGATACTAGTAATGAAAATCTTCCTTGTGCAAAATAGATCTAAGTTTACCTATGAGTTGTAGATCTTCCTAAATATACCATATTTCTAATAAATGTTTTGCCATTTGGGAAAGGGTGAAATTCCATTCACTGTTACCCAGCCTAACAAGAGCCGTCAGAGACGGACAATGCTCCCCGAATAAGGCATTGTCACAATAAATATATGCCATGCAGAGCTAATATAAAGCTAACAAATGTTAAGCCCCCTTTTTGCATGACATATTTTGTATACGCAAATTTTAAATAGTTTATTGTCAAGGGCATTTGATTTGCTACTCAAATATGAAATATCATCAAATTCTGACCATTAAACTAGGAGAAATTAGAGAAAAAACTGTATTTAACCTTAAGTCCCCTTTTCCCATGACGAGGCCTCAAATCCAAAAACCGGGAAAAGTACATCGGCATTTTGTCATAGGGAGTTCACATGGTAAGTTTCATTTGATTTGGCCCAAGGGTTATGGAGAAATCGCTTCGGACGGACGGACGGAATGACGGACGGACGGACGGACAGACAAAGCGGCGACTATATGCTCTCCCTTCGGGGAGCATAAAAATTTGCCATCTGCTAATGGGTTAACACTTCACTATGACCCACTCTTTTATTTAGTTAACACATTTGGGGATACACTGTGCCTTCTAAGTACACCCTTAACTCATTACCACACAGTGACTAAAACAAGAAGAAAGTAAAGGAAAGAGTGGACATCCAGCTTAGGATGATACTGGCAATGTAAACAGATACATAGTCCATAAAATTGCTCAATGAACAATTGAAACTATCTATAGCTAGTTTAACCCATTTCCACACAAGGACACTTTTTGTCGCCCCTCAAGATAACAGATTTGAAAACAATGTGGAAAATGAAGAAATTGCATGCGACTATCACTTTCTTCATTTTCCACAATGTTAACTTCCCCACAAGACCAACAATTAACCTAAAATTGTTGTCTGCAAGGTCTTAGAATTTAAACTAGCCTAAAATTTTGCCCTCTGGTAATGGGTTAACTTAAAATTTTGCCCTCTGGTAATGGGTTAACTTGTATCACATTTTCATGATAGTCACAAACAAAGCTTAACAACACAATAATAACCACTCTGTTGTTTAATTAATACCCTTTGGGTGACCCTCTCTGCACTTCCAAATACACCCCTTCATAACCTCTAAGATAAATATACTGCAAGCAGTAACCCTTCCACCCATTGCACACTTTACTCATTACCTGGCTGAATTTATGCCATATAAATGAGCTCTTAACTCAGGCATTGAAATTCCGATCAAAATGAAATATACACTCATGCAAGATCTACCAGTAACCAACATTCTGTCCAAATTTTCTATTGATTGGTCAATATTTGTTGTTGCTAGAGTGATAAAAAGCCAATGAGGACATTTTGATATTCAAGGGCAGATAACTCCAGACTTTCTTGTTCAATCTGAATAATTTCGAGGAATCTGAGAGAGGGTCACCCAAAGATCATTTCTGTGAAGTTTGATTGAAATCCATCTAGTAGTTTCTGAGAAGATTTTTAAAGAAAAAGTTGACGACCGGACGGACGGACGGACGCACGCACGCACGACGGACACAACGCCATGACAATAGCCCGCTGGCCTGAAAGGCCAGTGGAGCTAAAAACTTTAACCTTTGTTGCAACACCCACGCCAACGCCCATGCCCGGGTGACAGTATAAGCTCTCATTTTCTTCGAAAAGTCGAGCTAAAAATGTAGTCTTCTCCTAAAGATTATTGATCACAATAATAAAAGCAATATAGTTTATCCTTTTACATGAGTTAGAACAAACCATGAAAATGATCAACACCAATATTGATCAGTCCTACTTCTTTATACTCCTCTAACATGTTGCAGTAAAACTTTCTTCATGGATGATACTGTAAGGTTCTTTTAGTTATAACATTCCAATAAGTTTATAAAACATCCTGACAGAAATGAACCCACGCAGTGCCTACAAAAGCAAAAATGCCTGGTAGTTAGTGAGACAAAATTACATTAACCCTTTCCCAAACAAGACATGGTTTTGACATCCCTGGTGGAATAGGCTTAGGAAAATGTTTGCGTAAAAGAAGAAAATGCTGGTAATCAGCATTTTCTCCTTTTGTCTCAATGTGTTCTGGACTTTAATATTCACAATATTTACCTTAAATTCTAACATGCATTTTGTCAACTGCAGCAGTTTTCCAATTGGGGACCACTCTGAAGTTTTGTCGTTTGGGAAAGGGTTTAACAACTCACCTGGTAGATATCTGCCCGCCTGTCTCATCAACCAAACAGGTACCCTCTCTACCTTCTCACCCCTGGCGGCTCGTAAAATGAGGTCATTCTGCAGGGGAGGAAACTCCTGAAATGGACCAATTTAACAATTTAACGACAGATTCAACAATTCTTCACACATGTGTATATAGTGTGGGCTGGTGTACCTAACCTGGTATTTCTTGCATCAGTTTTGTGAGTATAAAGACAACATCCAATTCAGACAACTCATTCCACAAATGATTTGTATTTCCATTGGGGAGAGGAAATACCTTCTGGCATATGTCAGACAGGATAGGCAAACTGGGACTTGAACCCAAGATTCAAACTCAAGATTCATTGATAGAAAAAAATTTCAATGGTCACTGACTTCCCGGAATTAATTTACTTGATACCAACTCATTTATACATTTTTTCAATACAGCAACATCTTAGACTGTGTCAATAGCCTCAAGGACATGAGTACTTTTTGAGTAATTTATTCATTTCCATTTATAATGGCTAGTCTACATACATGATCATATGCAGAAACACTATATTTGAGATTTCTATAGAAAGACGCAGGCCAACTTCAATTGGGACCAGGGTTTCCATGACCCACATATCGCGCATCATCGTCGCAATTTCAAAACTAATGACCTTAGAAATTTGCCTCAGTGTCATTAATGATGCAAGTTTTGAAATCAAGATTAATGTATGGTACATGATTCCTGAGGCGTTTATAAAATTTGACCCACAACATTTGAGAAATAACCTACAAATGAAGGCAAGGGGGTCACAATGACACCCGAGTTGTTATGCCCATGGAAAACCCTGTTTGGGACTATAACTCCAGCCAATATTGGGAACCAGCCCTCTTTTATCTATTAGATTTACCCCTGTTCTGTGTCGGCCAAACAAAATCTTTGTTTACCTCAAAACTGATTAGCCCTCTGTTTATCGAAGGAGTTCAAATGGCGTAATGGCTTGGATGGCCTGACCAGTTTTTCAGGTTGTCAGAATACTCTTGAAGAAATGATGTCATATAGCTCGCACTATTGGTGTTGTTTAGAGCAATAGCTACAATAGCTCGAGCTATTATAGTCCCCATCAAAGTCAGCCCTAATCAGGGTGCCCACTCTTCATCTGGAATAAAATTCCCTGACTTTTCACTGACTTTTCCCTGACCAAAATTCATTTTTCCCTGACCATTTTTCGCGCTAAACGGCCTCCTTATCCCCGTTAAGCGATCCATTCCACCCCTTATTTATAAAAATTCTAACAATAACAATTCAAATGTAATTGTTGAACTTACATGTTATAAGTAGAATCCTTAAAATTCTCAACTTTATATAGATCTACATGATGAAGAGAAAAAGATAATTTGTAGTTTGAATACACTTTCATTGACAACAATTGAAACTTTGATACTTATGGTTGAAGTTATGACTGGAACTTTAAGTGTACACCTCAATACATAGAAGAACATGAGAAATATTACTTCATTCTTTGTTTACATAAACTGTTTCAAACAACTTTCTGAGTGAAAGGTATTTGAAGGACTGATTTGCTTACCCTCCAACCTTTTTCCATTTTGAAAATTAAGTGTCCAATTAATAAGGCCCTTACTCATCTAGATACATTCCAATCTAAATTTCTTGCACAGATAGTCTTTTACATATATCATCACTTAAAATACATCCTATTTAGTTGTTATTTTCTGTCATTTTCTGAACAAAAATGGATACCTCAGTGCAAGTGTGAACAGTTTGCTCTTAGTACCATTTAATGTACATTTTGGACATGTTGCATGCTCAAGTGCTGCAATTTTAGAGCAATTTAAAAGCAGCTTTGTGTTAAAATAGATTTTGTATCAACCAGGTACAAGTGAAACTAATGAAATTCAATGTTTGTAGGAAATTGGTGACAATGGATATAGTTGAGGGCCTTATTCACTTGACATCAAAAAGTGAGTTGAAAGAAGAGTTTAGACAATGGTAATATCTAAGTAATTTGGCAGAAGAGGGCATATATCGTCGCTGGGGAGTCAAAACCTCGTAACTCTATTTTTTCAGAAAACGACTTTTTTACATAAAGCATTTCATTTAAAACTTTCCCGCCATCTCTCAAATCATCGTAACTCTAGGCCAATCGGTTTATGTAAAATCGCCACGTGATGATACCTCGTATACTGATTGCGTCACAATCAGCGTCATCAAAAAGTCGTATTTCATTTCTTAGAAGCGCCGTTCTACATGTGAAAGAACGAGGTAAGTTTTCAATTCTTATTATTGAGAAAAACATCATTTAAATACATCTAAATGTTTGTTGAGGGCACGTGCTACCTGAACACTTTAGTCAGGCAGGTTAATTTGTGTTGAAAGGAATTTTAAGATTGATTTTCTAAGGCTCAGCCCAGTTGTTGATCTCAGATTCACAATATCCCTCTAAAATCCCCCATTATCCCAAAGTCCATTACAAAAGGTGTAACATACATGCTAATGTGAATATCAAAACGAAACCTTTCTACCAATCTAACTCTTAATGTGTTGTTATTCACATTTTTTTAGATACGAGTATTCGATACAGCAGGCCCATTAATCAGAAAAATCGAGATACGACATTTTGACTCTGTGTACTTTATCTGAACCAGATGATTTAACATGTTCCTTTCCCAAGCAATTTATCATTCATATTCAATTTCTTCACAGTTTAATGACAAATAAAGATATATATTTATAAAAACATAACAAAAAGCCCTTCGTCGTATTGTTAAAGATGGATTTATTTTGAAACCCTGAATAATGAGGACAAGTCTAAGCTGAATTTCGAAGGATGTTTTTAATGTTTTGTGTTTAAGACATCTTGTATAAGTTACGAGCATATTTTGTGTCATTTAGAAGGATTATATATCAATTTGCTCGCCTCTTAATTCAGAGTATACATTTCCATTTCAGAGTATTATATAAATGTCTCACTCAGGAGATAGTGAAACAGAAAGTGCTGACGAAACCAACGTCCAGCAGTTCAAGTGCCACCTATGTCAATATAAACCAGAGTTTGGTGAGCTCATGCACATTTTAGCTCAGATCCTCGAAGACGGGCCGTTCCTAGTAAGATTGCGTAACGGAGAATAC
The DNA here is from genome assembly GCA_963680895.1 of Fragum sueziense. Classification (NCBI taxonomy): domain Eukaryota; kingdom Metazoa; phylum Mollusca; class Bivalvia; order Cardiida; family Cardiidae; genus Fragum; species Fragum sueziense. The sequence continues at coordinate 69,403,602 of OY804594.1, read as the reverse complement.
TACGTCAGGTGCTCATTCGCTGACTGTGAGCGGTATTATCACTTAAGGTGTATCCATCCTACCTATCCAGACGACGATTTAAATCAACTAGACTTACCAGACATACAACAAAACGGTATTCACTGTATGCTTTGCGAACCTGGACACGAACAACTTAACTATTAAATCATGGCTAATATGTCACGGGGACAATACATGGTACAGCTAGCACTCCAACAACAGAACACAGTTATAAGTAATGCCCATGAAAATGTAGAAAATGACGACTTAAGTGATGCCTACGATGATAGTTTGCATGACCCTGACTTTCATCCAGATAAAAATCATGATCAATCCTCCGATGACGAATTGGACATTGATCACGAAGAAGTGGTCACTGATGAACCTTCTACAAAACGTAAAACGGGTTTAGACATTAGTCAGAGAAACGCCGCAAAACGTCTACGAATGGAGGGTAAACAATACAAGGGTATGAAGAAAGAAAATGGAAAATGGGCTTTTAACGTTGAAAGGTCAGAAAGGATATTGGTGCCGCGAAGCTGCTCCAAGAGATGCGATAGGTCCAATGTGAAGCAATGCCGCCGTATTTCCGACACAGACAGAAAAGATATTTTTGACAATTTTTGGCAAAATATGACATGGGAAGAGAGAAAGGTTTACGTAAATGGTTTGGTCGGTACTCAAGAGGTGAATCAGAGGACTGTTGAAGAAAGTCGACGTACCAACAGCCATAGATATTACTTGAAAACGAAGGAAGAGCGTATAAGTGTGTGTAAAAACATGTTCCTGTCAACTCTAGGTATTGGGGAAAAGTCAGTGTACGCATGGTTAGACGGGTCGGCATCGGGTATACCAAACAAACGCTCAGATAAAGGTAACAAACAACAACAACGTTAAAACTACTACTAATACTAATACTACTACTACTACTGCTACTACTACTTCTGCTACTACTACTTCTACTACTACTACTACTGCTATACTACTACTAAGAACTACTACTACTAAGAACTACTACTACTAAGAACTACTACTACTAAGAACTACTACTACTACTACTACTACTACTACTACTACTACTACTACTACTACTACTACTACTACTACTACTACTACTACTACTACTACTACTACTACTACTACTACTACTACTACTACTACTACTACTAACACTACTACTACTATAACTACTACTACTACTGCTGCTGCTGCTGCTGCTATTACTACTACCAGCTAATCTATTTACCATCATAACATATTTAAAATTCATAATAAAAGTATAATTTAACAATATTGGATATATATTTTAAAAAAAATGTATCACAGAAAGTTTGTATCACAGTATTATATATATCACAGTATTGGCCCAAACGGCGAAAGTGTAGACTACATGTAGTTCATGTTGATGAAATAAAAATGTGTACACCACGTAGAGCAAAGAAAAATCGAGGGAAGGGAAGAATTGTTGATTATCAGTCATTTCTTCTTATCCATCAATGTTTTCCATTACTATTATCACTAGGGTCGTCCACTGAGTTTTCGATAACTTATTCAAATCTTTATTTCAAGGTGAGAGAAAACGAGCGATTGCCGAAAGACACGCAGGTATTAGAAATAGCGTAGAAAATTACCTTAACGCACTACCCAAGATGGAATCGCACTACTGTCGTGCGTCTAGCACCAAGTTGTACCTTGAGCCAGTTTTCGACACCTTCAACGCTCTGTATAACGAATATAAAACACATTGTGGACCAGACGGAGAAGTAGCTAGCAGACGCCTTTTCAGGGAAACATTTGACAGTTTGAACATTAGTCTATACAAACCAAAAAAGGATAGGTGTGATACGTGCTGCAGTTTTGAAGCTGGCAATTTGTCAGTTGAGTTGTACGATATCCATGTACAAAAGAAAAATTTAGCTAAAAAAGAAAAGGATAAAGATAAAGAAATTGCAGCAAATGATGAGTCAATAATGGCGATTACTTTAGATTTACAGGCTGTGCTTCTGTCCCCTAAATTGAATGCTAGCGCGCTGTACTATAAAACTAAACTTGCATGTCACAATTTCACTATGTTTGACTTAACGTCAAAGGATGTGTCGTGTTATTTTTGGCACGAAGGACAAGGCGACCTTTCTGCCAATTCGTTTGCGAGTTGTCTTTCGCATTATCTTGAAGCCTGTTTCGAACAAAGGCCTCAGGTAAAGCAAGTTATCATCTTTAGCGACGGCTGTACTTATCACTAGATGCCGAAGGGCAACATGTCGAGCCCGCTCATTTTGAAGAAAGAAGACCATACCTATGTCTACAGCTGTCATTACAATGGCGTTTGGTTTGACCTTGACCTTTGAGCTTGGAATCTGGTTCTTGCACGCGACACTCCGCCTTACTGAGCTTGACATTTGTGCCAAGTTAAGGAATGGCCCGGACAAGCAAAAATCAACTCATTTTTTACATTTGACCTCAAAGTTTGACCTTGACCTTTCATCTTGGAATCTGGTTCTTGCACGCGACACTCCATCTTACTGAGCTTGACATTTGTGCCAAGTTATTTCTGAATCCCTCCATCCATGGTGAAGTTATGGCCCGGACAAGCAAAAATCATCTCATTTTTGACATTTGACCTCCAAGTTTGACCTTGACCTTTGAGCTTGGAATCTGGTTTTTGCACGCGACACTCCGCCTTACTGAGCTTGACATTTGTGCCAAGTTATTTCTGAATCCCTCCATCCATGGTGAAGTTATGGCCCGGACAAGCAAAAATCATCTCATTTTTGACATTTGACCTCCAAGTTTGACCTTGACCTTTGAGCTTGGAATCTGGTTCTTGCACGCGACACTCTGCCTTACTGAGCTTGACATTTGTGCCAAGTTATTTCTGAATCCCTCCATCCATGGTGAAGTTATGGCCCGGACAAGCAAAAATCATCTCATTTTTGACATTTGACCTCCAAGTTTGACCTTGACCTTTGAGCTTGGAATCTGGTTCTTGCACGCGACACTCTGCCTTACTGAGCTTGACATTTGTGCCAAGTTATTTCTGAATCCCTCCATCCATGGTGAAGTTATGGCCCGGACAAGCAAAAATCTTCTCATTTTTGACATTTGACCTCCAAGTTTGACCTTGACCTTTGAGCTTGGAATCTGGTTCTTGCACGCGACACTCCGCCTTACTGAGCTTGACATTTGTGCCAAGTTATTTCTGAATCCCTCCATCCATGGTGAAGTTATGGCCCGGACAAGCAAAAATCTTCTCATTTTTGACATTTGACCTCCAAGTTTGACCTTGACCTTTGAGCTTGGAATCTGGTTCTTGCACGCGACACTCCGCCTTACTGAGCTTGACATTTGTGCCAAGTTATTTCTGAATCCCTCCATCCATGGTGAAGTTATGGCCCGGACAAGCTCCATCCGGACGGACGCACGCACTAACGCACGCACGCACTAACGCACGCACTAACGCACATACACCGAACCGCCATTGTGACAACTATGTCGAGCTCACCGCAAGCGGGCTCGACAAAAATCGCAATGCTATTCTGTCCAATACATTGTGTCATTTGTCTGTCAAGCACGGTATCACTATCACACAAAAGTTTTTAGAGAAAGGCCACACGTATATGGAGGTAGATAGTGTGCACAGTACCATTGAGAGAAAGGTAAAAAACAAAAATATATATGTGCCTCAAAATTATGTGGATATTATGGAAACTGTCCGCCCTACGCAAAAATATAAGGTTAATTATGTGGACCATTCCTTTTTCAAAAAGTGGTCCGACCTTGATATGTTTTCTTCCATTAGGCCTGGAACGAAAGTTGGCGATCCGGTAGTCACAGATCTGCGTGCTTTACTCTACATGCCAACAGGCGAAATCAAATACAAATTGTCCTTTTCGGAGGAGTTTACTGACCTCCCACGGAGGTCAAAAAATTCTGACCCGAAAGGGACAGTTATACAGAATCTGCACACAGGACCGCTTAAGATAAAGCAATCAAAATATAACCATTTGATGGATCTGAAACAAGTGATTCCCGCAGACTATCACGTATTTTACAGCAGTCTTTGTCACGAATAAAATGACAACGGAGATAAACCAATGCTCATTACTTTGAGTTAAACCTTTCCAAAATAAAGTAAAGATCTTGACGTCATGAACAGAGCAAACAGGGAATATGTTGCTAATTGCTATTTGATTTTCATTTCGCTTCAAATAGGCAATACTTTTGCCATTGGGAAAAGGTTTCCTTTGAAATAAACCTTTCCCAGATGGCAAAATTTAGGTTGATCCACTTTAAAAACTGCCACAGATGACAAAATGTGAGTTATTAAAGATAGAATTTGTTTAAAATATGGCATAGAAAATATTGAGACAAAAAGAGAAACTGCTGGTTATCAGCAGTTTCTTCTTCTGTTTCAGTGTTTTCCCAAGCCTTTTCTATTAGGGACGTCAAAACCAGATCTTGTTTGGGAAAGGGTTAAAGATAAAAATTGATATGTCTTTTGTGTTTATGTTAGTATTCGGTCTAAAAAATAGGCCTTTAGTTTGTTCAATAAGAGCCAGTTGCATAAAACGAGTTTAAAGTAAACTCTTGGAATTGTTTATCTTGTGGGTTTACACTAAACGAGTTTTATGCAGTCAGCCCTAAACAGTTAAGCTAGTTAGAATATTAGAACATGTGATTGTGTTAGGCCTACATTGCAATGGGAAATGCAGAAATAAACAAGAGCCGTCAGAGACGGACAATGCTCCCCGAATAAGGCATTGTCACAATAAATATATGCCATGCAGAGCTAATATAAAGCGAACAAATGTTAAGCCCCCTTTTTCCATGACATATTTTGTATACGCAAATTTTGAATAGTTTATTGTCAAGGGCATCTGATTTGCTACTCAAATATGAAATTTCATCAAATTCTGACCATTAGACTAGGAGAAATTAGAGAAAAACTGAATTTGACCTTAAGTCCCCTTTTCCCATGACGAGGCCTCAAATCCAAAAACGGGGAAAAGTACATCGGCATTATGTCCTAGGGAGTTCACATGGTAAGTTTCATTTGATTTGGCCAAAGGGTTATGGAGAAATCGCTTCGGACGGACGGACGGACGGACGGACGGACGGACGGAATGACGGACGGACAGGACGGACGGACGGACGGACGGACAGACAAAGCGGCGACTATATGCTCTCCCTTCGGGGAGCATAAATATTGCATAAAAAGGCGGTTTGTCTTGTTCTTAGTTGTTCAAATAATGATTCTTTCATTAAAAATGTAACGGTAGTGGCGAAAATCACTGAAAAAGAGGGCGACATGTGTGCCTATTCTTATCAATTATTTCATCAAATTATCGTAAGTCGTTATAAATCCGAGCCAAAATATCGTAACTCATGAATACGCCATTGAGCTTTTACCACACTATTCGTATCTATACGAAATAAACACTCCTGCTATGAACTTCTTATCGTTGAAAAATTAAAACATTATGTAAAACACCGTCGGAGAAAAACAGTTTTTTGCTTCTCCTGAAAAGTCGTAAAATATTAGATACGACATTTTGACTCCCCAGCGACGATATGACCCAATCATGTTACCTTCATCACCCAACTCAAAAACAAGTAATACCAAATGTTGCACAGTCCTGTGCAAGTATTAATACACATCACACACCACATAATTGTAACTACCATCTGAGTTTGAATAATGATTCTTCAGTCTCTTGAAAATGTTCAAAATTCTTTTCTTTACTGTCAGCTTCTTTCCTCTTGCTTACAGATTTAGCCCTCATAGCATTAGATACCACTAGAAGATCCATTTCAAATGGTAAGCCTTAATTCAACATTAAAATTATAAAATGATTAGTGCAGGGTCATGTATAACAGAAAACATGTTTGTAAATCAAAACCTGAAAACTGCCATAGCTTTGATTATCTGTATAATTTTATTTCATTTTCTTCTATTTGTTTTGTTTGAACAAAAGAAAATTTCAAAATTCCCTGACTTTTCCCTGACTTTTTAGGGTTTTCAGATTTCCCTGACCATTTTTCAAAATTCCCTGACTTTTCCCTGACCTTGAAGAAAATACAAATTTCACTGACTTTTCCCTGACCAGTGGGCACCCTGCTAATGATAATCACATGGAGCCACCTCAACTTCTGACATCCCAAAAAATTAATGGTGAACCTTGTGTGGGCATGACAAATTCAAATCCATGCTCATACTCTGTGTTCAACGAAAAGTTATTAAGGCCAAGTGCAAATAAAGTGTGACATTTGGATAAAAAATAAACTTTCAATAAGATTTGTTTTGGCATTGTGATTTGAAAGTATATATATCAAATTTTGAAAAAAAATGTATAATCTTTGAAGCGCATTTATCTGATTTCAGAAAATTTTGACTTTTATATGAGTGCAAGAGCTAATTTTAGGACTTTACATAGCTTTTTTTGATGTGCCAAATGGACATTTTAGTCATTTGTTTGATCACTATTTGTTCTTTATACTTTAAGCTAAGGAATGTGGCAAACTTTTGAGCTACTTGTTTGTCAAATTTAATGACTTCTTGAAAAAAATTGGCAAATAAATGGTAAGAAAAGCAATAAAATAAAGAAACATACCTGTTATCAACTTTATTATGAAAAGAATGTCAACCCTTCAATGGTAATAGCAATATTTAATAAAAATTTAATCAATTTACTTTAGAATAAAACAAATCTGGCTCTGATATTCAAAAATATAACAAAGTTCTGCTGAGTACAAAACAGTTACTCTTTACCGTTATGGTTGGGACACATTGAATTATTCTTATGTATTGAGGTTAAATTGTAGATTTTCACAACCAGTTTGTGTTCATTTTATTCCTTAAACCATTAAATGATGTAAAAAATCACTTTAAGTGATTTAAAACTTCTATATTTTGTTGTGCAAGTCTTCTTGTGTATGTTTTGTGTAATATTACTTACAAAATCGCTTATATAGCTAACAAATTACATAGTTCCATTTGTTAATACTGTCTTGCTTCATTGCCATATCCATTATGACTATATCAATGTAAAATCAATGGTAAAAACGGAGATACTACTCAAAATTAATTCATAAATGTTAATTGACTGAACCGTTATGGTTGGGACATCCTGTCATGCCCATGTTTTAGAATGTTTATCGTCTGATAAAGTGCAACCTTCTGATGGATTTCTTCTACAAAATAGTATAACTAGTATAAACATTCACAAAAACTATTTTTAACTGTTAGAAGATAAAAGAAAACAAGAGGAATGACATAAATTTTCCTGAAATCATTTTCACATAAAATTCCTAACCTGGTGCCATTCAAAATCACAATTAATCCTTCTATGTCTCCAAATATAAAATATCTTTTTATTCTGTTTTTTTATCAATTAGTACAATTACTAGATTAATTTTAATGATATCAAAATTAATGCATTAAATTTAAAAAGTACAATATGGATATGACACAGTATTAGACTAGTTGTCCTTCAATCCATACCACTTATCATTTTAGCTGGGACAGTATATATCAAATGATAGCCTGATTCTTTGGCTTCCCAGGTTTTACTTTTAGACAAGGGTAACTTGTACAATCTTCTCCCATACTATAAGTCATACAGCTTTGAATTGTATTATGAGTCTATAACACAATGCTCTAGATACAGCGATTGCCATGCACTGGATTGGTCCTATGTTTTGGGTTCTTGAATTTTTACATCTATAGAGAAAAAGTTGAAAATCTTGTTCCAAGCTATTAGTCCTAAAGTTTAGAAATTTATGATGTAGAATTTACATTGATCTTTACAAGAGTAATCTAAACTAATAACTTATTCTCTATAAGATAAATATAAGACTTGTGCTGTGGGTTCCCGAACTTTACAGAGATAAAGATCTGTGGAAATCTTGTAATGGTACAGCTCGCATGTTTTTTGCCTAAAACACTCGTCCGCTGTGGACAAAATAATTGGTCTGGAAAATTGCAATGATTGCCTATTGCTACTGCAACCATCGCCTTTTTCCACTCACAATTTCTGCAGATCACTGTGAATCGTAGTGGCAGATGGAAAATCATGGTGATCACCGCAATAGAGAGGAAATGCTAGGTTTACTCTAAACTTGTCCACGCAAATCACTCCAATTTGCCATGGTCAAGTGGAAAATCATGATGTTTAATCACAGTCATTCCATGGGTTTGGGTTGAAAACACACTCACTGGGGCCATCCACCCTAATCCACCCGAAATGTAATCAGGGTGATGCGTGAAAATAGGCAAAAACATGTGAGCTGTACTGTTTTTCCATTCAAATCACAAGATCTTGAGCTTTGAGATTTTGGGTGTTGTTGAATGCAAAATCTTATCTCATGAATCTACTAGAATTATTCAAAATTATAATTATGCAGTAAAATAAAGCCCCTTATATAATAAAATCCCACATTTTACATTTAGAATATACATGTATTTTATAGGACTTAAATATGCAAAAGAATCAGGCTTTGAAATTTTGCTGATCGCATATGGCTTAATCACTAAGGTTAGAGATTAAAGGCCATCTTGGCCTTCTTGTTTGGAATTTTGGTTAGTAAGTCAATTTAATAAGAATTTCTCCATATTAAACCAAATTTAATAAGAATTTCTCCATATTAAACCAAAGACAAGCATGTACTACATATTAATTGGTAAAGATAGGATTTAACTAAAATGTCCCAACCATAACGGTAGCTACTTTACTTATAGATCCTACTGTTACTCAGGATTATATAATGCACAGCAACACAAATTCACTTCTTTTCATTTAGAAAATAATACAATAACATAAAATGAGTCTTTCTCAAATAATCAAACACTAGTTTTGAAATAAAAACAAATTTCCTCCAATAAACATAAGAAAAGTGATGTAAAATTGAAAAATACTAAAAATCTTTAACTTTAAGCTAAGGAATGTGGCAAACTTTTGAGCTACTTGTTTGTCAAATTTAATGACTTTATGATGATCGAACCAATAAAACATATCGTCGGTGTAAATGTAAAACCTCATATGTTGATTCTTGCGATTTTCAAAGTACAAACTTGTGTGCCCAGTTTAGACAATTATCGCAGGTTTTGACGGCCGTTCTCAATTAGAACTTACACCTTCCAGATTTTTTTCGAGAAAAATGAAGTGTTACAAAATGTAAAGCATTTGGTCTTTTCATAATTCTAAAATATTCATGAAGACATTCAGAAATTCTTTTGAACATCAATTATTTCGTTTGTTCACGATGCTAGTTTAAATACTAGTACCCATTTGTCAACTTTTAACGCCAGAAATGTTCGTGACTTCGTACTTGAAGCTTAATGACAGGCGTTTACTAACTAAAGATCAATGGGATTAATTTGGGTATTAATTGAACACACATAGTATGATGTGCAAGACACCGATTTCAACAATGAGGATATGAATTTCGAGTTAAATCACACCGAAACGGCCATTTAAAATGTTGTCTCAAAAGTGAACGATCAAATGTACAGCATATCGTGATTGAATATATTACCGATCGTCATAACATTTATATCGATATGTTAGACTACCGATGAAATATTTCATTCTAACCGTAACCATCTGACTCGTTTATGAAATGTGATGCAAATGCTAAATAAGCACTTGGGAATTCCTATTATTAGACAATATAGTATCTATGTGACATCACGAACCTTTCACTATTTGCGTAAAACTAAAATACATACAGAATTCAACCTGTATTCTCACATGGAAACAGCTACGTTACAATTAAGCCTATATCGGATAGTTATATTCACGGATTGAACAAACTTATTTCCAGGAAAAAATAATTTTAGCACCAATACATTTCCAAACAAGAGTGCCATGGTCACAATATACGCCGCTCCAGAGACTAAGTTTTAAGGGGGCATAACTCAGGCAAAAATCAATGAACCAAAAAATCCTTCCTTCATGCACATCTACCAATTGAGGTGATAACATTGACCAAGTTTCAAGAAGATCCAGCCAGCAACTTAGGAGGAGTTGCGTTGACAAGAAAAGTGGACGGACGTACGGACAGATGGACGGACGGACGGACGGACGGACAGACGGAGAAGATGACGGCAATATACGTCCGCCTCCGGCGGCGTATAATAAAAATGAACCCTGAGGCGTAAACCAGACATTTAAACAAATAGAAACATTAAACATGATTAAGCCCAAAGATAGTCACTTAACTTCAAAACAAATCGTACATGAATACTTTTACTTAGTGTTGTGTAAATGCTGCACGCAGTTTACCAAATGTTTTGTGACGTGGGCAAATGAAAGTTAAGTTTCCGACGAGAACTTCTAGCAGAAAACATGGTATGGACCAAAGTGATATCTTCGTCTAGTCTAAAAGCTGTCAGCGATCTTCCTGTTGCTCTGGAATTTTTCTTTCCTATTGTCTTTACGACCTAAAATCTCAAATCTCAACCATAATATGTTTGCATCATTTGTCCACTGGAAAGCAATGCATTGAATCGTTTTATCTCCATTCTACCACCATCTATGTCAATGGGGAAAATCAGTAATGGTTAAAGATTTAAAATCGTTAACAGGTAATGAACCCATTACCTGTTTTCGGTTTATTAGATAAATGTATTTGTTGTTTTGTCTTTTCACACAAAACGGTATCAAAATATCAATCTACAATGACAGTTTTATGCTGTTACATTCAGTATATATATTTTTTTTCAACATAAAAGAACAAGAAAGGTTCGTGATAATGTTCACGAACATTTCCTTTATTTCAAGCAGATGTTCCATAATGAGTTTTGGCAGAATTTGTAAGTATACCATTTTCCGTGCAAGCGACACAACTAATAAAACAGTATGTAACTAAAGAAACTGTGCATGTTTTATAAAAACAAAATAAGGCCAACTTTTCTAATTATTTCCAGAACTGTTTAAACGGCGAATATTGTCTTATTGAAGCTGTTTTTTTGGACTTTAATTACGCCACATATCAATTTATGACACAATGTACCCATGTACTTGTTCACAGTCATGTTATTAAGGTAGTGTGACAGGCATTAAAGCTGTTTGTGGAAATCATTGCACGAACTTTTCATCACGAACCTTTTTTCAGCATGCTTCAAATGCAATAATTTTATATATAGTGTCACAAAATGTGTTATTTTCAATCTGATAAGAAGTATATGACGGGATCGAGTAAATAAACAGCGTTTGTATTATAAAGATCTATCAGAAAACTCTACATAGCCTTCACGAACCTTTCATTCTTAATTCGAACCACGAAAAAACGCTACATTTTTCTTTCATAATTAAAAAATGGCGAAGAAGGTCTACAAAACCACACTATCATATCATTGTGTGGTCATTCTTATACGAAATCATGAATCGAAAGTTGTTAAATGATGAAACGATTTTTCCTGAGCCACTGTTTTTGTTTTATTACGATTCTTTTATACGATTCGGCGACACTTAATTATCTCCAATCACTGGACATAAAAAATGTAGTGATACACGTCTGATTTATATTTCCATACACGTGAGTCATTTCGCCACAAAATGGTACCAAACCTTTTGGAATTCAATGATAAAAAGTCATTGAAAACTACACCTACTTTTGACAAAATGGACAGCGACAGTAGCGAACCTGTCATTTTCACAACTTTGAGTGATATCTTAGAGAAAACGTTTGCTTTTAGGCAAACTATTACTGGTTGTTACTGGTGGAGAACGTCCACTTTCTTAAAATAAAACAACTTAACGCCATACAATCATTATAGATAGAAGATAATGGGTGGCGACAAGCAAATTTAAGGGGTGTAAGTTCTAATTGAGAATGGCCGTTGAGATGTTTTTACTGATCAGTATTAATGACGCATTATTTATCAACAATATTTCAAAAATTCAAGTAAAACATTTTAGTTTGGGAAAAATTATTACACCTTTTTCCCTCCCCTTTAAAATTTTCCAAAAACGAGATACAAGGTTTTGCATTTACAACGACGATATGTCAATAGATCATAAGACATAACTCTTACTTACTTACTTGTTACTTACTTGTTACTTGTTAATTGTGAGTAGAGACCGTTCCTAGGCTGTTGCCTCTCTGGTCCTTTTCTTTATGGTTAGGTCCTCTTGTACCCGCCTCCGGCCCATAGCAGTCGGGTGAGAATTTAACCGGATTTGTTTTCCAATATGTATTTAATGTGCTTTTAAAACTATTTACAGTCTTACTATTTACAACATTCTCAGGCAAGCTATTCCATGAGTTCACTACTCTTTGGGTGAAGTTAAATTTTCTAATGTTTGTTTTGCTAAAGCGTTTATGTATTTTGTAATTGTGTCCCCGGGTATTTGTTTCGGTTTGCATTGTTGGAAAAATTTTCTCTTTATTGGTTTTGTCAATTCCCATCATGATTTTATAGACTTGGATGAGATATGATCTTTCTCTTCTGTATTGTAATGTTGGAAGTCCTAGATTCCTTAGGCGTTCGCTGTAACTCAGATCTTTCAAGAATGGCAGGATTTTGGTTGCTCTTCTTTGGACGTTTTCTAGCTTTGCTTGTTCTTTTTTGTAGTATGTTGACCAAACATTTGATCCGTATTCCAGATGTGGACGAATGAGACTTTTTCTCGGACGTCACTGTCATTTTGTACCACCAAGAATATTGCAAATATGTACTGACAATGTAAGATCTACAGCTCAACGAATGAAACAATATACAAAGTAACTTTACGCATTAAAATAGCACTGTTTTCATTGTTTTTCTACAAAATAATTACATAAAACTCACCTCTGTTACATGCAGCTCTGATGACATTTTGTTCACAAAGAGTGACTTCCCTTGTTCGCTGTGACCCGGCTTTCTTTTAGCATTCAGGGCAAGCCGGTAACTAAATTCAGATCTAGTCTAAACAACCGGTTTTACACGTTTCCGTAACCGGATTCGTCACCCGGCCTGAGGCGATAAAGATCAGTCACAAAACTTTACGGATCTCAGATGATTATTTTGACGTTCCGATGACTATGATACATAAATATTTAACCCTTTACTTGGTGATAGCATTAATTTGGACTCTAAATAAAATTTTATAATGCTGTTTTTTCCAAAAATAAAAACCGGATCTAAAGTAGATCTATAGATTATGTTGGCTACAATTAGTTCTAGATTCTAGTAAAATTGGGACATTAAGCTTAATGCATAGACAATACTGTTGTTACCAAAATCTTGCAATTCAAATAATATTTCTCATAATAGAACTCAATACAGATTACGTGACGCAAATACCATATACCATATAGATTTAAATTGCTTGCCGTACCCAACTCTTCATTCCATGGATCTGCAGTCACCCTATGGAATGATTTACCAGCAGACATTTCAAGCAATACAATCACCAATATGAAAATAGGCAAAGCCTAAATACGGGCGAAGCAAACAGAAATCTATCTAAATGACATATTTATGGTGCTTTTTTTACCAAATCAAACGTCAATATGTAGCCTATTAGGCTAACTTCTGAGCAGACACTTATCTGTCTTTCAGTAAAAGAGAGAAAATAGACTAAGTGATGAGAAGTTATGATTACAAATGTTTTTGGTCAATGAAGAATGATAAGAACAATGTCGAAGTGCATTTAAAAATGTCTTTATGAGTGAGAATGGGATGGTGCTGAAAACATAGGCCTAACCTAACATCTGACGGCAGTGAATTTCATTCGCCGTTTGTTGTACATAGCCTAATTCTCTTATTTAGGCATATGCCTACTGAATAACTTCCAATGCTATAATTTGGGGGAAATGTTTCAACACAAACTAGATCTAGATCTTTAAAAACGTTATCCATTCAAATTGTTGACCTTTATGAAAGGAGTTTAGCTTTAGTAGGGCCTACGTACACAAGACGGCATACGTATACAGCATATAATTATACTACCTACATGAAAATGCAAAAGCAATTTCTTCATATCCCACAATATTTTCTGAACAAGAAGACTAAGAATGCAAAAATTCACTTTAACCCAATACTGCACAGTGACGCTTTTTGACTCCCTCACATGATGAAAAGGCTTGGGAAAACATTGTGGAAAATGAAGAGATTGTTTGTGACAAGCAATTTCTTCGTTTTCCACAATGTTTTTTAACACAAATTGGAAAGATATTTAAAATTTTAAAATCAACTTGAAATTGTCATGTCAGGCCCGCAGGAACAGGGAAGGGGGGGGGGGGGGGGGGGCTAGGAGCTTAAGCCTCCCAATGTTGGCAAAAAATGCCGAATTTTCTTAATTTTACACTGAAAATTTTGGGAAAATCCAAATTAGCCCCCCCAATATTCTGAACTAGGGCTTTAGCCCCCCCCCCCCCCTATGAAATTGCTTCCTACGGGCCTGCATGTGCAATACCTTTCAAATTGGAATAGTCCAAAATTTTGCCGTCTGGTAATGCTGTCTGCAAATCTTTGAATTTTGAGACGTCTGATTTTTTACCGTTTGGTAATGGATTGAGTACCGTATAGGAAAGCCCAATCGGCGACTAGTACAAAGATTTTTCTTCAGACAAAACTTCTTTTTACCGTCCTTGCCTGAGAATTCATTCAAATAAGGGGGAAAAGAAATTGAACCATCTATTTCTTATTTCCCGTCAACATTTTCTATGCGGCATTTTCGACTTTTGATACTTAATCCAAGTTTTGACAAGATTTTTCAATACTTGTGGTTCTTACAGCGAAAACAAAGTAAAAAGCAGCAATCATGTGGCCAAAGCATAAAGAAAGTAAATGATTGACTAGTATTTTGGGGATGTTAGAGCGATGATAAAATTGAAAACTGTGATTTTGCCAAATTCAAGGACACATAATTCAGTATGTGAGTTTATAATCAAGCCAAAAAATGTAACAGTGCGATCATGCTGAAAATTACACATAAGCGAAATCTTGTTGTCAACACAATTCCTTTTAGTATCATCTTGAATTGGTTAACATTTGTGGTTGTTAGTGAAAACAAAGTCGTAAATGACAATTTCGTCAAATTCAAGAGCACATAACTCATGATGTATAATTCTGATCAAGCTGAAAATTACATCCAGGCAAGATATAATGCTTATATATATTCTGTCCAAGTTTTGTCTTGATTGGTCTATATTAAATTTTGTAGATTTTAGATTAAAAACAAAGTCAAAACCGGCTATTTTTGACATTCAAGGGCAGATAACTCAGGTTATTCTGGTTCAATCCAAATTCTTTGAAGGAATCTGAGAGAGGGTTACCCAAGGATAATTCCTGTGAAGTTTGGTTGAAATCCATCTTGTAGTTTTTTAGCAAAAGATTTTTAAAGAAAATGTTTACGGACGGACGCATTGATGGACGGACAGACGCTCGCACGACGGACACACCGCCATGACAATAGCCCGCTGGCCTGAAAGGCCAGTGGAGCTAAAAACTTATCCTTATTCTGTCGTTTGAGAAAGGGTGAACGAGAAAGATCGCCCAAAACGACACCACCAGGCTGGTCCATTTGGAAGGTGTAGAAGTTGACAAATTAATATACTCCTCACAAAAAGTTAAGCAACAAAAGTAATTCTCTCAATATTCTTTTTATACAAGCCGAAATTTTTGCACAAATTTGTTATTCGGACAGCCATATCTATGCTTAAACACACTTAAAAGAATACCGAATGTTATCGTCTCTAAAAACAGCTATCACGTGATTAGAACACACTCACCCCCAAAACATGCATGCAAAATGTGTCGCATATACCGATTTCAAACTTGGAATTAGCTCCGTATGTGCTTAAAACGCGTCAATTTTACAACTTTGATGTCATCAACATTTGAATCATGCCAATACGTCACTTGACTCCGATTGAAGTGGCTCAAATTGTTGGAATGCTACAGGGTGGGGCAACCAAGACTGCTGCTTCCATTCACTTTAAATTTCATCGCAGTATTGACTGAAGAGCAATAACCCGATACAATCAAACTGGACAGATGTCAGAGAGACCACATTCAGGTCGTCTAAAAGTAACAACACCTTGTGAAGACCGTTATGTTGCAACCTTAGTCCGTAGGAACTGGCTTACAACGGCCAGATCGCTGGAAAATGACCTTCAGAGGGTGTCAGGAAACAGACTTTCCATCCAAACCGTGAGGAACATGTTTCACACAGATGGTCTCTAAGGTCCAGGATACCACTTCAACGGATCCAACTTCCCCCAAAACATCGACGGCAAAGATTAATTTTGGAACATCAACATAAAAACTGAGGGTCACTCGTTGGCGTCACAAACTCTTAACTGACTCGTCAAGATTCTGCCTTGATTTTAATGATGGCATGACACGTGTGTGGAGAAACGGTAATGAACGGTTTGCCGACTGTAACATCGCTGAACACGACCAATATGAACGTGGGAGTTTGATGGTCTGGAGAGGTATCAGTGTTTGTCACAGAACAGAGCTGGTTGTCACCAGACGAGGTTCAATGACTGGTGTAAGGTGCATTTACGATATCATCACGCCTGTTATCATCCTTCTGGCACAGTAAACAGATCCAACTGTTATGTTAATGGATGGTAATGCCCGTCCATATCGTTCTGGAATTGTGACTGAAGTTCTGTGGACCAACAACATCAGACATATAGACTGGCCTGCTACGTCTCTAGACCTTAATTCGATAGAACATACATAGGACATTCTTTGAGGTCGTGTCTATGGTCAGCATGTTCGCCCACAGACTCTGGATGAACTGCAACAGGTCTTGCAGACAGAATGGAGAATCAATCCACAACGGACATTAGACAGACAAATCTGCTTCATGCCAAGGTGTGTTCGGGCGTGTGTTGAACATCGTAGGGGTCATACCAGGTACTTGATGCTCGGTCATGGCCTGAAGTGGCCGGAAAACAACTTTTTACACATTCTGAACTGCTGTCGAGTGACGTTTTGCACCATTGTTTCGTCGGGACGGTTTTCGAGGATCTGTAACTTTGTTATTGTTTGATGATTTTCCCAATCATTTAACGTAATTTGTGTATTAAGACCCCAACTTTGTGTTGTATAAAACATAGATCATTAGATGTGATAAAACACATTTGAGAAAGAAAAGTATCTTTGTTGCTTAACTTTTTGTGAGGAGTATATTTGAAAATGTATTTATTTACAAAGTAGAGCAGAAAAATATTGGCTATTCCCACAAATTGATCGATTCCGGTGCCTAATGGACAGGACGTCCGCCCTCGAAACGGGGAGTTTGAATCCCGACCTGTCGGGGAACTGAAAGCATAGGTTAGTGCGCCGCCCGATAGTAGAATGGAACCGCAGACCATCTCTGCCAGACGTCAGGCATCCTGACTGGGGGATCAGGAGGTAGTAATGTTTAGCAATCAGAAGAAAGCATCTCATGGGCACAAACTGGACGATCCTTTAAAAAGGGGCGACACTGTAACAGTCTTTATTTCTACTCGGAAAAGCCGGGGTCTTTGTATACACCGGCTACTTCGACCCTGATCCTGCTTTGGTTAAGTCTAGAGTATGCAGACCAACGGGTTACCGCAGATGACAGGCTTGAAGTCTCTGGCAAGTCCATTCCAGATCGAAATTTTAGACCGATTCGTCAGTTACATATAAAATGAATCTGCTCTAAAACCAATTGAGGGGCTTAGTTACCCCTTCCTAACAACAAAATTTCAGACTGCTCCAGTTTGAATGTTACCGAAGGCGACAAAATGAATGATGCTTTAAAAATGTGTGTATTTTGGTAGTCCATCCCTAGCGAGATTTTATCATTCAAATCAATGTTTTTTTTTTTTTTTTTTTTTTTTTTTTTTTTGTTTGTTTTTTTGTTTTTTCAGTCTAAACCTTCGGAATATGTTAGGACGAAAACTTACGACGTCACATGAATCTCATAAGGAATGAACTACCTTAATAATATAGCACCGAAAACATTGAAGAAACCGTAAAAGATGAGAATTATTTCCCTCAATATATTCCCAGGCTTTCGGTGTTAGGGGCAGAATGGAGATAGAAAGCAACCATTGCTTGCATAACAGAAATCGGAACAACAGATAAGATGCTGTATTGTAGGGCTTTCTCGCGGCGGCTGGAGCACCTAACCTTGG
The DNA here is from genome assembly GCA_963680895.1 of Fragum sueziense. Taxonomy (NCBI): domain Eukaryota; kingdom Metazoa; phylum Mollusca; class Bivalvia; order Cardiida; family Cardiidae; genus Fragum; species Fragum sueziense. Next base: position 69,385,491 of record OY804594.1, on the reverse strand, counting down.
ATTTGTTTTTTCTCACACAAGTACTACCACAACATCCTAACCGTGCCTCCAGCTACTCGCCAACATAGGTTCACGATATCAAACCATTAATGGGCGACATTTTGTCAGAAAGGGTGTTTGCCGCGGCCGGTTATCGAACCCGGGACCTCTCGAATGAGAGGCAGATGCGTTACCAACTGCGCTATGGCTTATGGGGACATAGGCTGTAGTGGAGTTTTCGAAATGACATGTTCAAGCAAATTCGTTGTATTAATATCCCCAGCCGAAAATATTTTGTTAACTATGTATGTACCAATCAGGGGCAGTAACTCTGAATTTACTTGTCGAACTGCCGTTACTGGGTATTATAACCCCGTTGATATGTTTGTAGTGATGCTTTCCACAGTTTCATTGAAATCCAGCCAATGGTTTCCAAGAAATAGCGCGGAAACGAATATTACTCTGTTATGTGGCTTCACCAATTAGGGACAGTAACTCCGACGATATGCGCATCTCCTCTTTGTAGTGAAGCTTTCCAGTTTCATTGAAATCGAGTCAATGGTTTCCAAGAAATAACGCGGAAACGAGTATTACTCTGTATGTATATGGCTTCACCAATTAGGGGCAGTAACTTTAAATTTAATATTCGAACCGGGTTACCCCGATGATATGCGCATCACCTCTCTGTGAAGCTTTCCAGTTTCATTGAAATCAAGTCAATGGTTTCCACTGAAGGACGGACGACACAAACCCACGATGATTTCATCTGCGGGGAATAAAAACTGAATTTAGAAGCGTTGGAGCATTGTGTTGACCGCACTAATTAACCCATTACCACACGCTGTCTCTGTTTGACCCCCCACAAGTTAATGGCTTTGGAAATCATCGTGGTAAATGAAGAAATTGTCTGTGACAAACAGTTTCTACATTTCCCATAATGTTTACAATGTAAAAATACCAATACATGTAAAATTTCATTCAATTGAAATTGTCGTCTGCATCACCTTTGAATTTGGACTAGTCTTAAATGTTGCCGTTTAGTAATGGGTTAAGAGTATTCTCTGTATACGACAACTCGAGGGGTTAGTGCAAAACTATTGTAACTACCTTTTGTAAAATTTTACAGGAGAGGGAAAAAACTTAATAACTTGTTTAAAATTTAACGTAATTGCTCAAAATTTCTACATGAAGTGTATTGGAACATAAGAATTTCAATCAATTTATTTATTTCAACAAAACTTTTGAAAATTTGCTTTTGTTGAACATTTTTGACTTACAATAGTTTTGCACCAAAATTCATCAATTGTATGCACAAAATGTTGGTGCAAAACTATTGTGACATTTGATTTTAGCTATTTGCTGTAAATACATAAGTGCAAAACTAATGAAATATGACTATATTTACCACCTTATTATGTGAGGCATAAAAAGATGAAGAAAATATTGTTGTCTGTATGTCTGTTCATCTACCTGTCTGTCTGTGGACTAAATCATAAAAACTTAACAAAATTTTATCTCTTTGGAAATCTTTGAAAGTACTTAAGTTATAAAACTCTTATTTTTATACAGGTAGTTCTTATGCTCCCTGAAAAAAATTCGAGGGAGCATAATTATAGTCACCACGCCGTCTGTCAGTGCTGTCCGTCCGTCTGTTCATGCATTCTTCAGTCCATTTGTCCATCCTTCTGCAACTAGATCTCAGCAACCCTTTGACCAAATTTGATGAAACATCATATATGAATTACCTGGAATATTTCCAAGAAAGCTTTTATTTCCATTTCTCAACTAAGACTGCGTCATGCAAAAAGGGGCCTTTATGTAGAAATTAATTTTTCTCTAATTACTTTCATCTAGAGTGATCTGAAGTCAATGAAAATTTGTACTTAAGTGACAAATTAGATGTTCTACACCATACATTGTTTTAATCTATGAACAAAAAATTTTTCATGGTAAAAGTCATTTCATTTTCATGGTCTATTTCTGTCAGTCTGTCGGAAGCAAATTCTCCACAACCCATAGACCAAATTGGATGAAACTTCAATATAAAATTCCTGGATACTGACAAGAACCCCTTCTCTCTGATTCTCAATTTGAATGTAGAATTTAGTTTTTCTCGTATTTCTTTTAATTTAATAATTAGGATTTAATAAACTTCTATACTTGAGTATAGCTCATGATAAATGACCTGGCAGGGCATCTCTAGCTAACAGCTAGGTCATTTATTGTCGGCTATAATGCACCAGACTATATACACCAGACACTATAATATGTGTACAAAAAATGTGTCATGGGAATGGGGATTTTAAATGTACGATAGCTTATTCTGATTTTACAGCTCAAGTGAATTTTTTTGTGACAAACATTTATTCAAGGAGCATAACCTGCCTATGTCTGCTTTTGTTATTGATGTGCATATTTTGATTCAAAGTCAAGGACATATTTCATAAAATTCAAGGTCATTTTCAAGTGAAAAAATGTGAATGGAAAGTTTAACTGTCCCCACATGCTTTCACATCTAAGGCTCATATTAAATATCATATTACAGAAATATGATGTTAGATACAAAAAAATGCTGTCAAATTCTGTAAATTTTCATGCCTGCATAAAATTATCTAAAGAGTTTGGTTAAATTGTTTTGTTTTTATCCATCTGTCATGCAGTCAGTCAAATTGCAAAACACATGAAAATATAGATTGTCATATTCTCCAAAAGTATGTAATATGCAAAGTTCTAACATGGCATGTTCCCTGGTTCTTCTTTTTTTCATCAAAAACCGACATTTCTGAATATTATCCTGTATACACCCTTATCAACACTTAACCTACAACTTAATTAAAGAACTTTCCCAGAAAATACTTACATTTTCCTCTAAATTTAATTTGATCTTTTGAATGCAGACTAGGGCTGAAACAAGTGCATGAGTGCTACTACACGGGTGCAGATTTATTACCCATTACCCGATGGTTAATTTTGACAAAAAATTTTTAATGATAATTTAATATATCTAGACAATCAATAGCTTAAGGGAGAATGTTCCAGTTTTTCAGAACACTTGGTCATTACTGTAGAAAATTAAGTGTTTCGTACCAATATGTTTCGCTACCATATTTTCAATAATATGACACATCATTAAAACTTACCATTTCCGATGGTAAAAGTGTATTTATTATGTGAAACTGATTTCCTCAGGATGGAAATCGATTATTTAGAGCAAGACAGTCGTAAGTGTGTATGCAGTTACCTCTGTTTTGCGTCATTTTATTCATGTGTAGCTGATAAAAATTGCTGTAATTCACTAATAAGTGCGCTGACCTATAAATTTTCTTTTTAAATTCTTACCAGGACATGTTGCTTAATACAATGAGGGAGTTTTATAAAATTCTATTATGTAGAACTTGAAATATTCCCAAAAATATGCAAATTTTGACATCAAACAATCCAGCTTCGTTGATCTAACCGAACATGTGAGCATGCTGTTTTATACATTTACCCGTTTATAATAGGACATATTTTGAGTCTTTTGTTCTTATTAAATGTAAGACATTGCTTTAAATCCGTTCTCGGGAGTAAACTATGAATATGCAGCATTTTATTCGCATTTTAGTGACCTTGGACAGGTGCAAGAAATTGTGTATTTTTTTGGTGTAGAGGTATGCGATACGAATGCCTATAAAATTCAAACAAGATCGCTGACCATCCATTTTTATTTTATTTTTCAATTGGTAATAACATGTCATTTCAACATACAAAATATAAATAAATTCTATTGTTGGGAAAAAAATAGGAAACCGGAGCATTCCCCCTTAAGGAATGACAAAGTAAGTGCATGCACAATGTATTGCCAAGGATCACATAGATAGGGTGACTCATTTCCCAAATCTACAAATGGGAACATGCAGGCGAGTTTACTCGGCCGATGTCACAAAATTGCTCCTTTACTAAAAATGGATTCAGCTATAATCTAAATTCATGAATTATCCATTTGTGCAGGTACCTGGGTACATGCCATTGTTAGAATGAGTCTGATCTAGAAAAGCAAATTATGAAATTACGAGTTTACCGAACATAATAACAAAGATTTTGTGCTTGCATAGCAACACATTTCAATACTGTACTGAATGTCTACTTTGCTTTTGATTTTCAAACACTATGACTGATAACAATATGATATACATGTACTATGATTACCTTTTCAACTTTTATGCCATTTTAACGGAATGCTGATATAATCTTAATGACTGGAAACTTTAAAACAATAAAGCTGTTTATCCAGGGACAATTGATGGAACAGCTTCAAATGTTTTCAAAAAAGCTATGTCATTGACAAGTTGATAAGTAACATTGGCTTAAGCTGCAAACTGATGATATGTAGGCTGACAAACTTGACATTGTACATGTACCATTTTACAATACAAGAGGACTATCATGGTCCTGAACTAAGATGATATGAGTCTCAGTTTCGGATCAATTGATATTTGTGACATTAAGACTGAAACAAACTTATGGTTACCACTCACCAACATTGTTTCTAAGTTTTGTCTTGATTGGTCACTAGTTGTGTTTGTCATAGAAAAAAACAAAGTTAAAAACCGTAAACATGTCAATTTTAAGGCCAGATAACTCAAGTTTTTGTCCAATTATACTGAAATTCAGATTCATTCAAGATCTTGTACTCTTCGACATTGTGTCCAAGTTTTGTCTTGATTGGTCAATATATAATATGGTTGATTGAGTGAAAAGAAAGTCACAAATGGCAACTTTGTCAAATTCAAGGGCAGCTTACTCAGCAATTTCTTGTTCTATTATGCTGAATATCAAACTAATCTAGGATCATGTGGTAATCAATAGCATGTCCAATTTTCATCTTGATGGGTTATTATTTATGATGGTTAGAGTGAAAATAAAGTCGAAATCTGCAAATTTGTCAAATTCAAGGGCACATAACTCAAGACTTCCTAGTTGCATTGAGCTGAAAATCAATTTTATCTGATATCTTATAGTCACAAACATTGTAAAGAAGTTTTGTTTTGCTTGGTCTACAATTGTAGACATTAGAGTGTAAACAAAGTCAAAAACAGTCAAATATGGCCATTTGTCAAATTCAAGGGCACATAACTCATGACTTCTTGTTTTGATCGGGCTGAAAATCAATTTCATCCGTGATTTTACAGTCACCAACATTGTGTACAAATTTTGTCTTGAATGGTTAATAATTGTAGAAACTAGAGTGTAAATAAAGTCAAAAACAGTCAAAAGCGGCCATTTGTCAAATCAAAGGGCACATAACTCATGACTTATTGTTTGGATCAGACTGAAAATCAAACTCATTCCAGATCTTATGGTCCCCAACATTATATCCAAGTTTTGTCTCGATTGGTCAATAATTGTAGATGCTGGAGTGGGAATAAAGTAGAAAACAGATGAGTTACAATAGTTTTGCACTAACAAATTTCTTTCAATTGAGATACAATATTTTTAAAATTCTAAATATCTTTTTAATTATACAGAATTGAAACCCGATATTAGAACAAATGATGTATTCCTTCCTAAAGATTCAGAAAATGCAAAAAAGTGAATTTCTCAAAAATAGGTAGTTACAATAGTTTTGCACTGGGCCCTCGAACTGTTATGCATGAACATTATTCACACCAGGACAATTCCAATATGTGTCAATTTTAGACTTGTCAAACATCACAGGTGCTGAAGACGAAACTTTACATTTTTGGTATTTCTGGGTAGCAAATTGTGACATAAAAGAAGAAATTGAGAAAAGTTATTTCTTCATTTTCCACAATGTTTTCCAAAACCTCTTACCTCTATCTTGTGGGGTGTCAAACGGCGTAATTGTCTTGGCTAGGTTTAAGTTACATGTTTCATTTGGAACAAAAGTAACCACTACCTTTGCTTAACCTTTTCCGAAAAAAGACCTGGTTTTGACGTCGTTCATAGATCAGACTTGGGAAAACATTGAAGCAAAAGAAGAAAGTTCTGATAATCAGCACTTTCTCCTTCTGGCTCAATAATTTCTGGTACTCAATATTTTCTGGTCTATTTTGTACAAATGATCTTTCATAACCAACATTCACTTTGTCTTTTGCAACATCTTTCAAACTGTACCAACTTAAAATTTGTCCGTTTGGAAAAGGGTTAACTAGAACTGTACCAAAGCAGACAGAAAATACTACCCCCACTAGCGCCTTGTCACTGAAAGTGCAATAGGTTTAAAGGGCTAGTTGGGGCACAGAAACAGATTTTAAACAAAGTTCAATTGTGACCTTGACCTTCATGACCCCAAAACAATAGGGCACTTCGAAGGGTCGCAACAACTGTGTTAAGTCGCATGATCCAAGATCAATCAGTTATTGACTAAGAGCACGGAAACGAAAACGTCAACAGACGGACGGATGGATGGTTTAGTTTGGTTTATTGTGGGTTTACACCGGTCTTAACTACTTTTGTCATATCGCGGCAGCTGGAGCACCTAACTATGGATTCCTGTCGTTTCTCATACCAGTACTACCACAACACCCTTACCGAGCCTTCAGCTGCTCCCCCACATAGGTTCACGATATCAAACCATTGACTTTTTTGACGGATGGATGGACGGACAGACATGGTGAAACCAATATACCCCCTCTACTTTGTATAATTAAGTTATCATTCACCCCCTCTACTTTGTATAATTAAGTTATCCCATTACCACATGGAAAAATTTCAGACTGTTATAGATTCATAGAAGTTGCAGAAGATGACTTAAAGTGCATGGAATTTTACACATGGAATTCTACATTTTTTTCGTCTTTCGGATTAGAAAACATGTTATGTGGGCAAAATGAAGATATTGCTTGGCACACGCGATTTCTTCCTTTTTCCATATATGTTCAGAACCATTTACCTATTATAAATGGTGGCGTAATAAAACGTCCTTTTGTAGGAATGGGATAACTATATGAGGCTCTGTATAAAGTAATTCTCTAATGCAAATTTCGCTCTTTGATTTTGGACGTCGCTCCATTTTAGTGTTATCTGATGCAAATTTCTCTCTTTGATTTAAGACGTCCCTAATGGAGCGACGTCCAAAATCAAAGAGCGAAATTTGTATCAGAGAAGACTTGGATTATGTACACAGTTGTGCAGTATCAAGAGAAGTCTTTATTTTGTTTCACTGTGTTTAAGGAAGTGATTTATTTACAATTTTTTTATTCACGACCGCCGACGTCTAAAATCAAAGAGCGAAATTTGTATCAGAGAAGACTCGACATGTATAAAGTTGTGCAGTATCAAGAAAAGTCTTTAATTTGTTTCACTTTATTTAATGAAGTGATTTATTTACATTTTTTTAATAAGACAAACATCCTGGTCTGTTACCTGAAATGGACGAAAATATCAAAATGTAAGCTGAATGGACAGAAATTCATAAACCAAACAACAAAATTTTAGATTAGAGCAACAAAGGTAAGATGGGGTGAAGGCATTGTAGATTCATTTCAAATTCAAACCGTAATGTGTTGAGGGCACTTGTTTGAATCGTCTCAGTGAGACTATTCCAATGAGTACCCACAACATGAACTTTGGTGTAAGTAAATGAAATATAATTTTTATTAACCCTTTCCCAAACAAGACCTGGGCCCCGTTTTACTAACGAACGTACGATTATTTTTTGCGTAATTGTAACAACAAACCTGATTGGCCTAATCCGATTTTTCGTGCAATCAGATGCCTTGTTACACAGTTTACACAAAAACATGATCGTAAGATCGTTAGTAAAATTGGGCACTGGTTTTCATATCCCTGATAGAAAGCCATAGGGAAAACATTGAAGCAAAAGAAGAAAATGCCGACAACCAGCATTTTCTCCTTTTGTCTCTATATTTCCTGAGCTATATTGTACACAAATCTAATCTTTGCCAACATACATTTTGTCATCTTCAGCAGCTTTTGAATTGGACCACCCTAAAATTATTCAATTTGGGAAATGGTTAATTAGTGCATTTTGAAAAGCCGTCACTCCCTCTTCACACAAATCAGGTATTTCACAGAGAATGAAAACTGTAAATCGCCGCATGAACAGACAGCATTGGGATGAACATTGAAAATCCTTGGTTTAAGTTTAACCATTAGGCGGTTTGATCTTTCTTTGTTTCACTCTACGTTTTCCACTGCTCTTGAATAACTCGAATCAACATCAAAACAAGAGGACCATGATGGTCCTATATCGCTCACCTGAACCAAAATTATATAAGCAAAACTTTTCTTCAATTCAAAAAATATTTATGACTTTAAGACTGAAAACGAACTTATGGTCAATAACATTGTGAAAATCAAACTCATCCAAGATTTCATCGTGTCCAACATTGTGTCCAAGATTTGTCTTGTTTGATAAATAATTGTAGATTCTGGAGTATAAACAAGGTCAAAAACAGCCGAAAACAGTGATTTTGTCAATTCAAGAGCACATAACTCTCGACCTTCTAGTCAGATCAGGCTGAAAATCAAACTCATCCGAGATCTTATGATATCCAACATTGTGTCCAAGATTTGTCTTGATTGGTCAATAATTGTAGATTCTAGAATGTAAACAAGGTCTAAAGCAGCCGAAAACGGCAATTTGATCAAATTCAAGGGCACATAACTCTCCACTTTTTTATCAGATCGGACTGAAAATCAAACTTATCCAAGATCTTATGGTCTCAAACATTGTGTTCAAGTTTTGTCTTAATTGATAAATAATAGTAGATTATAGAGTGTAAACAATGTCAAAAACAGCCAAAATCGGCAATTTTATCAAATTCAAAGGCACATAACTCTCATCTTTCTGGTCAGATCAGACTGAAAATCATACTCATTTGAGATCTTATGGTCTCCAACCTTGTGTCCAAGATTTGTCTTGATTGGTCAAAAATTGTAGATTCTAGAGTGTAAATAAGGTAGAAAACAAGTCAAAAACGGCAATTTTGTCAAATTCAAGGGCTCATAACTCTCAACTTTCTGATCAGATAAGACTGAAAATCAAACTCATCCGAGATCTTAAGATCCCCAATAATGTGTCCAAGTTTTGGATTGATTGATCAATAATTGTAGATTCTAGAGTGTAAACATCGTCGAAAACAGTCAAAAATGACAATTTTGTCAAATACAAGGGCAAGTAACTATGGACTTTCTGATCAGATCAGACTGAAAATCATACTCATCCCAGATCTCATGGTCCAAAACATTGTGTCAAAGTTTTGTCTTGATTGATGAATAATTGTAGATTCTAGAGTGTAAACAAGGTCAAAATCAGTCGAAAATGGCAATTTTGTCAAATTCAAGGGCACATAACTCTCGTCTTTCTGGTCAGATCAGACTGAAAATCGAACTCATCCGAGATCTTATGGTCTGCAATGTTATGTCCAAGATTTGTCTTGATTGATCAATAATTGTAGATGCTAGAGTGTAAACAATGTCAAAGCTAAGTATTTTTCGCATTCAAGGGCAGATAACTCCTGACTTTCTAGTTCGATCTGACCCATAATCGAACTCATCCGAGATCTTATGGCCATACATGTTTTGACCAAGTTTGGTCAAGATTGGCTTATATTTGTAGATGCTAGAGTGTAAACACGAAATTGTGGACGGACGGACGGACGGACAGACGGACAGACAGACAGACGGACGACGGACAAAAAGTGACCACAATAGCTCACCTTGAGCACTTCGTGCTCAGGTGAGCTAATAATAGTTGGTAAGAGTGTTCCAGATCTATTAACAACGTAAGTCTTTCACATCTTTTATAAACAAGAGCCGTCATAGACGGATTATGCTCCCCGAATAAGTGTTTGTCACAAAATAAAAACTATCAAACATTAAGCCCCCTTTTCCCATGACAACTTTTTTGTACACACATTATTTATAGAATATGGTCTAGAACATCCTATACTGAACAAAAGTGAAAACGCTACACTGCAAGAATTCTAATTTCTGGAAAAGCATCGAACTAACAGCATGAAATATATTTTGATGTTATATCCTAGGCTTTCAGCAATGGTTTTGTCGAAATTTCATTGCCTTGTCTCTTTTAATGTCAGAGTTACAGCCCTTAATGCGTTTAGAGCTAATTACATCTAATGCAGCATATGCGCATGCGCAGAAAACATGTCATTATTTTTTCGGAATTGGTCATATCCAGGTTGCATAAAAAACACTTAAAATCTCGCTTATCCATAGTAGCAAGCTCTAAAATCAAGGTCCAATTTTTCGAATTTGCGAATTACCTCCCTTTGACATAAACAAATAGGGAATTTAAAATGTTTGGTATTCACAAATTTATCACGTTTCTCGAATGATTTTTTTTTTCAACATCATGCATGCCTTACAGGGGATATTTGAAATCTTTCTTCGATTAGGATTGTTCCCAGATGTCCATGCAATAGCGATTTCAATTTCCTATGGAGATTACATTGTAAAATTTCCAAGCTTTGGAACATAATGAAAATTCTGCTTTTCAAACATCATTTTCTAAACGCTGAAACAATGTTATGCAAGCTTCTTTACATGTCCTGACTGATAACTTGTCAGACTACCATTCCGTGCAGTCCGGCATGGTTAACATTCTTCTGCTAGGATTTCTGAAGGTTTAAATTGTGTAAAATTACCGTTCAAATTGTACACCTGAAATACGGACCCCTGTCACATTAAAGGCGTCCGTTTTTCATCCCCATAATTAAGATCCATAAAACGTTTTGTGCTTTGCACAGCCAAGTCATTGAACAACGCGAAACACTTTCATTTGATTTTTTTACTTGTTTTATTTAGAAGAAATATGACAAGCAAAGTAGGTGTAGCGTTTTCACTTTTGTTCAGTATATTTATTACATCAGTACAAAATTTCATTAAATTCTGCCCATTAGATGAAGAGAAATTAGAGAAAAACTAATTTTTACATTAAGGCCCTTTTTCCATGACACAGCCTCAAATTAAGAAACCGAGAAAAAGGTCCCTAGGTATTATCCTAGGGAGTTCATGTGTGAAGTTTCATTGAATTTGGTCCAAGGGTAGCTGAGATCTGGCTGTGGACCGACGGACACACGGACGGACACACGGACGGACAGCATGGCGACTATATGCTCCCCCAAATTTTTTTCGGGGGAGCATAATAAAATGTGCTTGATCATTGTGTTGATCATCATTTTCACCTGAACAACTTTGAAGAGCTTCTACTAAAGCAAGTTTTCAACTATTTTGAGTGCTGCTGAACAATGACTAATACCGATAGATCTAATAAAAGTTTCAGAACCAGTTAATATTCATATCAAAGTTGAAGTAGATCCTTACCGAAGCCTTCTAGCTTCTCTTTCAGATTCCAGCAATGTTAAAATGTCTCCCTCTCTCACTGGACCCTTCACATTTCTGATGATGGATCGGTTACTGTCGTCCAAAAACTCAACTCGAACCTGCAAATAAAGTAAGCGCTATCTAATATGTTATCTTATATCGTTGGTGGGGAGTCATTATCTTATATGTACATTAACCCTTTCCCAAACGACAAAATTTTAGGGTGATCCACTTCAAAACCTGCCATAAATGACAAATTGGATGTTATTAAAGATAGGATTTGTGTAAAATATGGCACAGAAAATATTGAGACAAAAGGAGAAACTGCTGTTTATCAGCAGTTTCTTCTTTTGTTTCAATGTTTTCCCAAGCCTTTCCTATTGGGGATGTCAAAATCAGGTCTTGTTTGGGAAAGGGTTAATCTATGAAAAGGGAGATTACTAAATTACATACTTTACAGTTATCCATAAAATTTAGGCATAAAAATAAATTTAACCCCTTACCCAAACAAGACCTACAGGTTTTGACATCCCTTACAGAAAAGGTTTGGGAAAAGATTGAAACAAAAGATTTGGTTTATTGGGGTTTTACGCCGTTTTCAACTGCTATGGTCATATCACAGTGGCTGGAGCACCTAACCATGAATTCCTGCTGTTTCTCATACCAGTACTACTATAATACCTTATCGAGCCTCCAGCTGCTCCCCCACAGTTTCATAACTTCACAATATCAAACCATTGATGGGTGATATTTTTGTCAGAAAGGGTATTTGCAGCGACCGGGTATCGAACACAGGACCTCTCGAATGAGAGGCAGATGCGCTACCAACTGCGCCAAGGCCGGGGCCTTGAGGCAAAATAAGAAACTGTTGAAAACCAGCAGTTTCTCCTTTTGCCTAAATATTTCTTCACTATATCACACACATTTCAATCTTTAATAACACCCATTTTGTTGTATGCAGCAGCTATTAAATTGACGTCCTTAAAATTTCGTCATTTTGGAAAGGGTTAATATAGACACTTGTAGTAGTCTGACTGACATTGTTTTACTTAGTAGTTCGGCTATTTTCAGCATTTATCGGATAACCCTTTCACTTGATTTTTTTATTTTTTTCTAAGCTTTAACATGTAAAATTTTATTTTGATCAATTTTGGAGTTTTGACTATTTTAAGTTTTGTCGTAAATTTAATAATTGAATGAGGTTATATGCTCCACTTAAGGACAGATCCTCCAGTTGTTACTGCGCAACTTACTGCGCATATCCTAAATAACGAAATAAAGCTGTTTCAGTAATTGGCTTTTTTCAGCAAATGTATTTCTTACATTTAGTTAATGTTTGGTTGATAAATGACAAGACCCTTTTCGGTTATTTCAATTTTCTCTGTTTGGTCAATTAAAGTGTAATAGTACTCGGATAGCACATTTCGCTTTCTGTTACACGTTCAAAATGTGGCGTTAGTGATAGGAAACGGAGAAACAAAAGCAAAGTGGTGTCTTTATGAGCTAGTCCGCTTCAGATGGACACAAAAGATGGCACGTTTTATTATCTAAAGCTGGTAATAAGGAAGAAAATGGATAAAAGTAGTGAAACAATTTCGGACAGAGCAGTAAAAAGTAAACCAAATTTTACTTAAAACTAAGAAAAACGCTTGGTTTGATATATTTTTCTTTTTTTGTTTTTGTAGGTATGACCAAGCACTATGTCTATACCAAAAAAGAAAAAATTCTTACCGCTGGAATATTTTTTATTATCAGAAACGTTGCGAAAAAAGAGCAATTTCAGCTACTTTTGAACGAATGTTTTACTAAAAATTTCAAAATCATCACTCAATTTTCCCAGATTGATACTCATTTAGACAGAATAAAACATATTGAACACAATAAAGACTTATTTATGTAATCCTAATCATTTCGAACACCTTTTTTGTGGGTATTTAAGTGACACCTCATTTTTGCAATTTTATACAAGAGTAGTCTCCCTTGAAATTCAATAACTTTTTAATTCGCTTGGTGACCTATAGTTTTTAAGTCATTTTTTTACTTCTCCTATATTTAAATATCAGTACAGAAAAAATAAAAAAAATCTTACCGTGGGAAATAAATGGAGGATCTGTCCTTAACAGTTAGGGTCCTGGAGGAGATTGGGCCTTGCTTTAACCCTTTCCCAAACAAGACCTGGTTTTGACATCCCTAATAGAGTTTGAGTTTGACTTCAATGGGGTTTTACGCCGTTTTCAACTACCAGGGTCATATCGCGGCGGATGTAGCACCTACCCATGGATTCCTGTTGTTTCTCAAACCAGTACTACCACAACACCCTTACCGAGCCTCCAGCTGCTCGCCCACTTGGGTTAACGATTTCAAACCCATTGGTGGGTGACAATTTTGTCAGAAAGGGTATCAGCCGCGGCCGGGTATCAAACCCGGGACCTCTCGTATGAGAGGCAGATGCGCTACCAACTGCGCTAAGGCCGCGGCTCCGACCCTAACAGAAAAGGCTCGAGAAAACATTAAAACAAAAGAAGAAACTGCTAATAACCAGCAGTTTCTCCTTTTGTCTCAATATTTTCTATGCAATATTGTACCCAAATTCTATCTATAGTAACTTCCATTTTGTCATTTGTGGAAGTTTTTGAAGTGGATCACCCTAAAACTGTGTCATTTGGGAAAGGGTTAAAGTCTCATCTGATGATCCAAAAGACTGGAGTGCTACGAAAATCCATCCATTGACCAAAGTTAGAGCCGAGCCCGGATAGCTCAGTCGGTTACGTCGGAGTCTTTCAATCCAGGGGTCACGAGTTCGAACCCCGGCTCGGCCAGTATCCATTCTGACATTTGACAAAAGTCATTTGTCTCTCACCAATGGGTGTGAATCATCTATGTGAGAGAGCAGCTGGAGGCTCGGTTTGGATATTGTGGTTGTACTGGTGCGAGAAATACCAGGAACCCACGGTTAGGTGCTCCAGCCGCCGCGATATGACCCTGGTAGATGAAAACGGCGTAAAACCCCAATAAACTCAAACTCAAACCAAAGTTAGATGTCCAGGCAGCATAACTCTTTCCCACACATTAAAACTTTTGGACGCCCAACAAAATAAAGGCTTTGGTAAACATTGTGGAAAATGAAGAAAGACCAAACAAGATGTGTTTGTGAAACACAAATGCCCCCCAAATGGCCATTTTTCAAAAATGTTAAGTTTTCGTGGAGTAAAGGGTTGATAAGGGTTATTAATGGATGACCTTGGGGAAGGTCAAATTGCATGGAACAGATAGATATCGTTGAAAGGAAGTTGCATACCAAATTTGAGCGTTGCATGTCAAATAGTTTTGGAGAAATGGCAAAGGTTAAGTTTTCAGGTTAAGTTTTGGACAGACGGACGGACAGACAGACAGACGGACATGAGTAAAACAATATGCCCCCGATCTCTCGATACGGGGGCATAAAAATGTTAAATTTTGTTCAATGGAAATTGTTGTCTGCAACACCTGAGTTTGGACTAGGCTAAAATTTTGTTGTTTGTTAATTGGTTAACACTGCACCAAATCCATTCCTAGTTTTGTCTTTGATATATTGATTGAATGGTGTTTAATGCCTCTTTAAACAATATCTCATTAATATCACAGTAGCTGGAGCATAGGTCTGTCTTTCCCTTTACAAGTACTATCAATAATAGTCTATCAAAACTATTGGCTTGAGCCCAAAATTGGAGACAATCGATTGCCATTTTTCATTGTTGGGGAGTTTTTATCCAGATTAAATGAAGTTGGAACACAGTTGTATGCCCTTACAATTATAGCTTTGTGCTATGCCTCAACTTCATAAACCAGGGCTTTTTCTCATTCTTTAGCAGAGGCCTATAACAGGCTACTTCACATTTGAACAAGAGTGCCATGGTCACAATATACGCCGCCACTTATAAAACTTGAGACAAAAAAACGACATTGACAAGGATTTATAAATATTCAGTGAAAAACCTGTAAAAAATTGTGTTCACAAAAAGGTTTTTATAAATATCCAGTGAAAAACCTGAAAGGAATTGCCTTCATGAGGCTGAAATATCATTAAGCCCCAGAGACTAAGATTGAAGGGGGCATAACTCAGGTAAAAATCAATGAACCATAAAATCCTTACTTCATGCACATCTACCAATTAAGGTAATAACATCCACCAAGTTTCATTAGAATCCAGTCAGAATCTTAGGAGGAGTTGCGTTGACAAGGCTGCAATTTCAATCAGCCCCAGAGACTAAGATTGAAGGGGGCATAACTCTGGCGAAAATCAATGAACCATGAAATCCTTCCTTCATGCACATCTACCAATTGAGGTGATAACATTGACCAAGTTTCAAGAAGATCCAACCAGAAACTTAGGAGGAGTTGCGTTGACAAGAAAAGTGGACGTACGTATGGACGGATGGACGGACGGACGGACGGACAGACGGAGAAGATGACGCCAATATACGTCCGCCTCCGGCGGCGTATAAAAAAGGCTCATTTTTTCCCAATGGCAGGCAGACCTGGGGTAATTGTAATCTGTAATTGTGATAGCATGTAATCGATTATAACTTTTGGTAATCATAAGTAATCACTCAGTAATCTGCCCATTTCCGATTACATGTAACTGTAATTTAATCAATTACATTGCAAAAATAGCCTGTAATCATGATTACATCCCGATTACATTCTGATTACATTTGACACAATTGCAAGTATCTGCTTTTCCCCATGTTCAAATTAAGAATTAGTGGCAGAATAAAATAAAGGTTAAATATGTTTTTATGCCCCCGTATCGAAAGATCGGGGGCATATTGTTTTACTGTTGTCTGTCTGTCCGTCTGTCTGTCTGTCAGTCCGAAACTTAACATTGTCATTTTCTCGACAACCATTATGCATTCAAAGCTCAAATTTGGTATGTAAACTTCTTTCAATAATATCTATCTGCTCCATGCAATTTGACCTTCCTCAAGGTCATTGTTTAACCCTTATCCACCCTTAACATGCAACTTAACGCGGCAACTTAACGCAACAACTTAACGTTTGCATTTCTCCTAAAGTATTCCACATACAAAGTTCAAATTTGGTATGTAGCCTTCTTTCAATGATATCTATCTGCTCCATGCAATTTAACCTTCCTCAAGGTCACCATTTAACCCTTATCTACCCTTAACATGCAACTTAACGCAACAACTTAACATTGGCCTTTTCTCCAAAAGTATTCCACATACAAAGCTCAAATTTGGTATGTAAACTTCTTTCAATGATATCTATCTGCTCCATGCACTTTGACCTTCCTCAAGGTCATTGTTTAACCCTTATCCACCCCTAACATGCAACATAACGCAGCAACTTAACGCAACAACTTAACGTTGGCATTTTCTCCAAAAGTATTCCACATACAAAGCTCAAATTTGGTTTGTAAACTTCTTTCAATGATATCTATCTGCTCCATGCACTTTGACCTTCCTCAAGGTCATTGTTTAACCCTTATCGACCCTTAACATGCAACTTAACGCGGCAACTTCACGCAACAACTTAACATTGGCCTTTTCTCCAAAAGTATTCCACATACAAAGCTCAAATTTGGTATGTAAACTTCTTTCAATAATATCTATCTGCTCCATGCAATTTGACCTTCCTCAAGGTCATTTTTTAACCCTTATCCACCCTTAACATGCAACTTAACGCGGCAACTTAACGCAACAACTTAACATTGGCCTTTTCTCCTAAAGTATTCTACGTACAAAGTTCAAATTTGGTATGTAAATTTCTTTTAATGATATCTATCTGCACCATGCAATCTGACCTTCCACAAGGTCATCCTTTAACCCTTATTAACCCTTAACATGAAAACTTAACGTTACAACTTAAAGAGACAACTTAACGTTGGCTTTGCCTCCAAAAGTCAGTGTTTATTCTAGGATTTGAATAAAGTGGGGGATCTGCCCCCACCTCCTAAAAAAATGTGGGGGATTTTGAAAAAATGTGGGGGACAATAGAGTCTGCCAGTGCAACCTGCCAGTAATACCCGAAAGGGGAGTTAGGCAGTATATATAGATAGATAGATAGAGTCAATTGCTATAAATGAGTCTATATAGGCAAAATATTTTTTGTATGGTTTTAATTATGCTTTAGGCCTTCATTAATTATCATACAAATATTCAAATTACTTTTTTTTGTCTTTGTAAATAATCCATACATTATTTTATTCAGTTTGTTTAGGAGATGGAGAGTCTTAAAATATTAAGTTCATTTTGGGGTTGAACAATGTTGGGTACGAATGTACATAAACAATCAACTTTCTTTGTCTCAAAACAAAGTACCAGAACACATTCTTTATAAAAGGAAGTGAAATTTAAATCTCAATTTCAGATTTTCTCTTAAAAATTTACCTTTTATCTACTACCATAGTTTCTTTGTAAAAGAAATGATTTTGGGATAAAAATATCGGCGATGGCCGCCATGATTGTTCCAATACTTAGACTGGCTTTTGGAAATACCAAAGATCTTCTTGAAACAATGAATAGTGCAGTAGATTTGAATTTTCTAGTGATATTAGATACTTTTCAACCTATCTACCGCGATATCTGAGGCTTTAAAATGGATTTTGCTTCAAATTTCCCTTTATAGAATCAGTCGGCATGACGTCATAGCCTCACTTTCATTCTTTTATCGAGGGTACTACCTCGGTCTTTATCGTTACGGGACACCATTTTTGAGGCAGAATATTTCAAAAATCCATCGTTAAAATTCATACACAAAACTCTTTTTTTAAAGAACGTGATTTAAACTTTCTAACTACCAATGCATTTTTAATAATCGGGCGTAGTCCTCGAGATATTAATGCTGAAAGTTGGTAAGGCTTTAAGGAAAAAGACCGAAGCTTTCACCTCCACCGAATGAGTGCAGGTGCGCGTTGTATGACTGACGACGTTTTTGATTGGCTGAAGGGATTGTGCCGACCGAATCAATTGATATCTACGGCAATATGTTATCAAAGTTTCCAGAGTATTTCAATTTGCGGGATTTTCCCGCTGGCAGATGAAAAATTTGGGGGATTTGTCAGAAAAGTCGGGGATTCCCGCAATCCCGCGCCCTAGAATAAACACTGAAAAGTCAGTGATTTTTTTACCTGCGCATCCTGCTACTTTTACTCATAATTTGGTCTCTGGGATGCAAAGTTTTAATTCAAGCGAGTCCCAGGATGCAACAATTTTTACAGATTTCCTATTAAAAAAAGTGTATTGGACTCACTAAACTAGTAGCTGGACTCATTGATATGGAATCCAGCGAGTCCCCAGGACTCACAGTCTTGAAATTGTAAAATTATCTCTGAAAAGTATTCCATATATAAAGATCAAATTTGGTATGTAGCCTTCTTTCAATGATATAAGGTTAGAGGGTCAAGGTCATTTATGTAGGTCAAGGTCAAATATCAATTATGGTCATAATTATAGAAAAAAGGCCCTTTCGGGGGCATTTGTGTTTCACAAACACATCTTGTTTGGGTCTAGATTCATATTTGGTGCTTATATCTTAGTCTCCTTTAAGATAAGAATTCTTGAATGATTT
Source organism: Fragum sueziense (assembly GCA_963680895.1). Lineage (NCBI taxonomy): Eukaryota > Metazoa > Mollusca > Bivalvia > Cardiida > Cardiidae > Fragum > Fragum sueziense. The sequence continues at coordinate 69,366,630 of OY804594.1, read as the reverse complement.
TGGTGGCAGAAAAAATTCACAAAACTCATGCTTAAATTTGCATGTTTCTTTTTAAAAATTTGTTCTATGTAATATAAAGCTAGTTTTATCATTGATATGATCTTCACAGAGCTTCCATTCACGCAAAATTGTGCGTGAAACACGCATATTTGAAAGAAATCACGTACAAAATTACGACCCCGTACGTGATTTCACGCACAAAAATTTGGATCAGCATCTTTAGGTGCCAGTTATTAATAGATCTAGATCTATATCAAACAATTCCGAAAGTGAAACTAACCAAGGAAACTCCGGAAACTAGAGTAAGTCTGTGTTACTCATATGTGATGATTTGAGCAAGATCAAAAACGCCGCAAACACAGTCAATTGATGACGTAGTCATTCCAGTTTCAATATAACCATGTGATGTTTACGCACCCAAATAAGGTTACGTTTTACTATGATTTGTTTACAAAAGTCGCGCGCGCAACAAAGGGCGGGAAATGGGATGAAGCAATGAAAACAACACGCTATCTACGAAGTAAATACACTGACGTTAGATGGTTTTAGCACCAACGCGTTGTCTCTTTCTTTCATGCCGCCACGCGATTACACAAATTGACTCTTGATTACACAGATGAATTCTGTCTACATATTAAAGGGCGACGGTAACAGATGGTCTAATTGCAAAAAATGAAATTTTTTGAAAAAATATGCAAAACTTTTGTGTTGACCACCTCGGGATGGTTAATAATATGCGATTCAGACAGAGAATGAGCCGAAATTACAAGACAGATAGCTGAATTTAGGGAGAATCCAAACCTAAATTCAACCCTGTCTCAGATGGGGTTAGAATTATTTTTAAATTGTTGCGCATGTGCATACAGCGCGGACCATGATTCAAACCAGATTCATACTTGAATTTCAATATGACGCAGGGCTAGCGCTGGCTCAAAAAAAGTTTGAGCCACTGCTTGAGCCACTTCGAAAAATCTTGAGCCACATTGGTGCATTTTGAGCCAATTACTTTTTGGGGGGATGCATGGGGGTGGGGTATTACATCAATAAGTACTTTGTAGATGACACTTAGACACTATAAAACAGTGATGCAAAAAGAAATAATGCTTGAAATAAACATGATGTTCTTTGGATCTTTGTTTTGGGGCCATATTTTGTGGATCACTAAATGCTAAGAGTCTGAGTATGATAATGGATCACAAAAGTCAATGACAGGCAGCTTCTTCATTTTCCACTATGTTTTCTCTAACCAAAAAGTTTGTCACGTTGTGGAGTCTATGATGTTTTTTGTTAAAAGCTGCTTTGATATTTTTTAAAAGAAAACCTTTTCATTATAGTAGATTACATCTAGTGGCGAAGAAGTCCCTTTCATCAGCTTAAACCCTTTCCTAAACAATGCAATTTGAGGGTGATCCAATTTTAAAGCTGTTTCAGACAAAACAATGTTTAAATAAATGGTTGATGGTAAAAATAGGATTTCCTTAGTAATATTATACCTTAGAAATTTTTTAGGCAAAAGGACAAAATTCTGATAACCAGTATTCTATTCTTTTGCTGTAATGTTTGCCCTATCATTTTCTATTTTGGTAGTCAAAACTTGGGAAAGGATAATACAGAAGTCGCAATAGAACTCTGTTGAAACCCTTCATATTCATGTCATCTGCTTTCCATTCTTTTTTATTTCTTTTGAAAAAATCCTGCAAACTTATTTGCCTTTGATTTACAGACTATAAAGAATAAAGATCCCGAACTATGATCAACATTGTAAATCTATATAGTCAACAACTTTATTTTTTATCACCTGTCATTTTATCTCCACGAAAATCAGATAGCCATAATTGTTATCAACTAATAAAGTACCTTGCTTTACAAATGATAATCCAGTAAAAGTCTTTCATCTGCATAAATAAGGGTTAAATATAATATAACTGTCGAGTGAGAGTTAACAAGTTTACAACGAGTGTGTACTGGGTAGATCTATGCAAGGGTTTAAAGGTCACGAGTATTGATTTTCGGTGTATCTTATCTTTAGACACTTGCATAATTTGCACTGTAATCGAGGAATGGCGAGAACTCGTTAATCCAGAAGTTTGACAGGTAAACAATTAGAGCCACACTTCACACCCTTGGAGCCACACTTTGAGCCACTTTCAATTTTCTTGAGCCATTTTTTCAAAATTGTCGCCAATGGCTCAAGTGGCGATCGCCAGCGCGAGCCCTGTGACGTCATCATGTATGTTGTGACGTCATTTAAGAAAGTCGCATGTCCTACTGTTTTGACCTACTTACGACATCGCTTCATGAATTTGGTATCAAATTGCGAAAAAATGAGTCGTTGCTTCAATAGTTTGTCGTAATCATTTAATCAGGTCATATAAAGCTTAAAAAGTGTACATTTCGTTTGTATATGACAATTTTTGGGTCCAAATCTGGGAAATAGTAGCTTTAAACTGGTGTGCTTGCTCGACCATTTAGACAGCAAATCTAGCTTTCGAATTATAAAAATAAAAAAAGTAAGTGTTGCCAGTAATGTAAATTGGCGATTGATTTATCATTTACAGTAAATGATGGAGTCAAGTCTGAGCCACATTCGATTTTTGACCCACTTTTTTAAAAATATTTTTTTTTTATTGTCGCCTTACTCGCTTATGGCCTATGAAGACGAAGTGGCGATCGCCAGCGCGTACCCTGTCTGTCATTTATACCGAAGAAACAAAACAAAAATACAATTTTTTGTGTACTTTGATATAATTTTCGGAAACTGCCGAAGATTCCCGAAAAACTGATATTTCCAAATCGTACCACGTCGGCGAAGGATATCGGAATATAGCGATAATTCCTCGCAACACTTTTAATAAGCGTGCATTGCAAATTACACACATATTTCATTGTTTTATTGGTTTCTACCCCAATTTTCTGTCCCATACCCCCATTTTTCAATGACAGTGCGTGCAAAACCCCTAAATAAAAATCTGAGTGGAAACACTGCTTCAAATTGTAATTCATTAATAAAGCACTGTAATTTATGCTTAAATTGTAATTAATCCTTACCCTGTCACTTAAAATGTGTTCCCAAAATGTTTAGAAGAACGCGCTAAAATTTCACAAAATGAACAGGCTAAGGCCTCTTCACAAATCTTTGAAAAAAAGCCATGTATACATACCTGGGTACACTGACCCTGGGAACCTGTTCGGCCCAAAACTTTCAAGACCTGAAACAGAACAAACTGTTATATAAACACAGTCTCATAATCTTACATACGTCCTGCAGCCTGCTATCTAATTGGTTACCGCTTTTCGATTTTAGTCTAGACTTATTACTGGCTGATACACCCGAATGTGATTAAAAAACTCTTGAGAGTCAACCCCTGAACTTGAAATCTTGTATATTCCGCAAATAATTTGTTATCAATAAAATTGCCCACAGACGCATGTAGTGGCCAGATTTTTGTCGCAATTGGCGATCGACAGCGCAATTGCCGATTGACAGCGGGAGCAGTGACAGGTGCCAAATGAATATTGATGCCATATCAAAAATGGTTCACTTTTAACAAGTAAAACAGCGACATTTTCAGACAAACAATATTATTTCATCAATGTAAATGATCTAAAACATTGCAACTACAGCTTGATTGAAGCAGTAGTTACTAGATTTGATAACAACAGCGCGTTTTAAAAAAACATAGCAGTTAACTCAATATATTTTTACCACAAAATTCATTGTAATTATGAGTTCAGACAGTGTTACTAGCATTTCACAGCTTTTTGAAGTATCGGTCTTTTCTTTCAATTTCACAATTGCCAAGTCTGTCAATTCTTATAGGCCTATTGCCCCTTATCAGGAATTCTAGCCACCATGTATATAACTGAGATTTGTTTTTCCCATCATAACTTCATGTTAATGTCAAGGCTGAAATTAGGGGGATGGGCATTAATTAATCAAAGTGTGGTGTCCGTTGAGGTAGAGCATCTTCCGAGTTCAATCACGGTAGCGGAGGTTGTTCAACTTGGCTTCTCATTGGCCAACAAATGGCGCAAGTACTGGTGGGTTTACAGGAAGCTCAATTGAGAGGGATTAAAATAAGTTGGAACAAACTTGCTTCCCACTCGATGTAAAATAAATGCATCCAAAGGAACGTCAGAAGAAGAGTATTCAAAATTGAAATATGACCACAGATTATGGTATTTCTTCCAATGAAATTGCTTAAAGTTTCAATCTTGATTGTGAAATTAATTATACAGTAGTCTAGTAATCAAATTCTAAATGGCACATGTGTAAATGAACAATACACTAACGTATATGACGTCAGACAAGTACAATTCTAGCACAAACACTAAATCTATCTAGGTTTTTTGTTTTTTATTTGGCAGCACGAAAACCCATGACTATCGGCTATTTCTTCTAGAAAACAAATGTTGACATTCGTATTATCATATATGGTTGAAAGTGTGCGATTGACACACTACACTTCTGAATAAGAAAAGGGGGGAAGGTCTCCAATTATTACTTTAGCGAGTTTAACGGGAGCTCCAAGTTTGCTGTCCATGATTATAGACCGGAAGCGGAAAAGGCCGAATTTTGGGGATTCCTTCAAAATTTCACGATGTTTTATTTATTCTTCGGATACAAACGCCATACAGCCGGCAATTTTTTTTTAACCATGTTCCAAACAATGCCTGATTTTGATACATGTCATGTAGGCCCTATATGAATCTAGGAAAATGTTGAGAGGAAAAATAAATTGCTGATAATTATCAATTTCCCTCTTCCCTATGAAATTTAACTTTCAGTAAACTCAGTGTAGGCTATACAAAATTTTTAATATGCGGCTTCACGAAACCAAATAGATCTAAATTATGTTTCAAGCTAGAAAAAGGTTGTTCATGTGTTCATGTGTTCATGATTAACCCATTACCATACAATGACTCTTTTTGACTCCCCACAAGATAATGACTTTGGAAAATATAGTGGAAAATGAAGAAATTGATTCTTCATTTGCCACAATATTTTCTAAACAAAAAGACTAAAAATATTAAATTTCATTCAGTTTAAATTGTCGTCTGCAGCATCTTTGAATTTGGACGAGTTTAAAATTTTGCTGTTTGGTAAAGGGTTAATCACTGTGGGAGGGATTTACACTAAGCCAAGCAAAGCATGCACATTTCTAACCTTTGTCAGTTCTAAAATATAATGTCGTCTGCAACTCCTTTCAAAGTCAGTCACCCATTTTTTTTTTTTTTTTTTTTCGTTTCCGAAAGGGTTTTTTTTTCGAGACACCGGGCCAGATCCAGCGGTGGATCCAGGATTTCTGTGGGGGGGGGGGGGGGTCGAATATACTATAGATCTATACACTTAAAGACACTTCCAACGCAACACTTACATTTTTCATCATAATTAAATAAATAATGCAGTAGGCCTATATTTTATGAAATTTCCAGCAAATATAAAGCAACTACGTGTAAATGTTTTCTGTAAATTTCATCAAAATCGATTGATCCCAACATAATAAATATTTAGGTTTTTCACTAAGACTAAATTACGAAAAGTCACAAAACCTCAGGCAATTGCAGATTAAGAACTATATAGCATCAAAGCAGCGTCACTAAATCATGCTAATATCTCTTACCACTGAGCATTCATAAGATTTGATAACATGTTTTCACGTGCGAAGCAAAACTAGAATTCAGTTTCACCTATATTGTTTAAGAAATAATGTTTTGTACATGTACGTGTCAGCATTGCACAAAATCATCGAATTTGTTACCAGACATTAGTTTTTCTCCCTTTTTCTCCAAAACATTTTCAACAACTGGAACAGGAACTTAAAAGGGGCGAGTTAAGAATGATCCTGCAAAGATTCGTCATCAATAATGCTCTATCAATGAGAAGGGGATAGCTTCGTGTCATTTAGGTCCATGACGGACACACAGAATGTTAGCAGAATGTCATAAACTTAATGCTGTTACATGAATAACATGAATTTACGCTCGCACAGCGTTTTTGCGACTTTTTGTTTTCTAGTCATGTTACATGAACTGCAAATTTAATCATTTCTACTCAATGTTTCTTTATGAAAATTACAGATATTTTGCAATTGTGAATGAATTAAATTTGTCGAAAATTTGATGAAAAATGGTTCATTAAATTTCAAGTTAATACCAAAAAGGTATGTGTTGCGTTAGAAGTGTCTTTAAGTGTATATACTGCCCAACTCCCCTTTCGGGTAGGCCTATTACTGGCATATTATTACCCCATATACAAATGGGGTGGGGTCGTTTTCCTAGAATTACACAATTGTTATGCCTACTGAATTTCTGCATGAAAATGAACTAATTTGGCTACAGAGGGGGGTTGGTTTGAACCCCCCGAACCCTCTCTGGATCCGCCACTGTGATCTAGGCTACTTATTAAGAGAGGAAAGAGGAAACATACATCTAGTCGCAAGGGCGGATCCAGATTTTTTCCAGGGTGGGGGGGGGGTCAAAAGCCAAATGATGGCTTTTATTAAGAAGTTATATAGTCAAAATTCAATTTTCAGCCAATTCCAGGGGCGGTCATTACCCCCTGACCCCCCCCCCCCCCCTCTGGATCCGCGCATGAGTCGCCACAGGATTAGATTCTCGACATTTTCTCATATTAGATCTATCTCAATTATTTTTGATGCCGATTTTATTGGTGTACGAACAAAGGCTAGATCTCTTAGTGACTGCGGCGGGGGTTCGTTTTCATAGTTTTGCACAATTTTTGACTTATTTTCTAGGCCTATGAGAAAATGAAATAATTCGGCTGCATTGGGGGAGGGATGTCTTTTGATCCCGCTCCTCGAACCCGTCTGGACCCACCACTTGGGCTCTGTTTCACTGAATCCCTGTGGGCAGTCCTGAAACATTCGGTAGGGTAGACTGATGTAGTTTTGATTTTGCTCTCGATGAAATAGGCTAACAAAGACAGATCGAAGCTTCCATACATGATGGTTAAGAATATCCCTTTGCTCTTTCGTTTTTCCAAGGCTCAGCTTGACAGTGTAGTCTAAGAAAGGGTTCTTTTTATAACATTAAAATTTTGTGACCCATCACGCTGAAAGATACCCTAATGTAAGTCCATAAAACTAAATTTCGAGAAACTGATCAGACTCAGCAAAGGTCAAGCTGGTGCCGTAGCCTATTTGGAATATGAACATAGCCCTTTCCCAAACGACGAAATTTTAGGGCGATCCATTTCAAAACTAAATCAGCCATAGTAGATGTCGAAAAAGACTGGATTTATGTAGAAAAAAAGCATGGAAAACATTGAGACAAAAGGCAGTTTCTTGTTTTGTCTCAATGTTTTCCCGGGCCATTTAGGCCTATATCAGGGACGTCAAAACCAGGTTTTATTTGGGAAAGGGCTATATAGACTAAAGTAAGATAGGAAGATCAATTTAGATTCAGGAAAGTACCCAAGAGTGGAACGTTTCAAGAACGATCCTGGTCAGCCGGCGCTATTCGGGGAGACTGACTAGAATCGACATTTTGAACACGTCATGTAGGAGGTAGCCTTAGCATGACGGGTCACATTTTTCACAGACGGACTGACAGACGGAAGACAGGGTAGCTTTTATACTGCGTATTATCACGTGACGTAGAATTTCAGATGGTCTTTAATAACTTTGTCAATACTTGGCTAATTTGAATTCGGTTTTAAGCAGAGAAGGTGGAAAAATGTCAGCAGGTTTAACCTGGACGTGGTGAAGAATTAGCTGATAAAAAGTTATTGAAGATCAACCAAAATGTTGGCTGATCTTTAAAAATAACTTTTTTATCAGTTTAATTTGTTAAAATTCCACCACATCTATCTAATGCATAGCTTCTGCCCACATTCTCTGCTTCAAACCGAACATTTTTGAAGATTTTCTGAACATTTTGTATCACATGATTATCCACCGTGTTTTATACAAGGTAAATTGATAATATGTCAATTCGGTTCTTATTCTAAGAACTACTGATAAAGTTTCGTTCGTTACCTTTTCCCTCACAACAATATTTTAAACATCACTGTTTAATTTGAAGAGGGTTGCAGACTACAGCTGTCAACATAGGAAAAAGGCTACTACAATTGATGTTTAGGGAAATGGTTTTACATTTTAAGATAGGAAAATAATATAGCTATTTCGAGTAAAAAGAAATATATTCACACCAAAAGCGTTACAAGCGTAACGGAATTTTGCCATTTGAATCGTTCTGGTCAGAGTTCATGGGTCCTAAAATACAAGATTCATATGATTTAAACTTCCTTTATGAACTTCAAAGTCCTATCATCACCTGCCATTTCTCATAATAGACCAGACCTTTTCAGATAAATAATTCGTGTCAACTTACGTAATCAATGGAGAACTTTCCTTGAAATATTGAGATAAAAGAATAAAATACTTTAATGTATTATTTAAAGAATTGAAATTCAATACCAACATTTTCTACTTATCGCTCATCATTTTCATGCTACATGTTTCAAAGCCCCTGTTTTCTTGTAATATTAAAATTTATTTTATTTTGTCGTCTTGTTCACATTTTGATTGGAACCGGCTATTTTTGTCGTTTGGAAAAGCGTTAACCCATTTCCAAACTGTGTCGCCTGTTGAGGTAGGCTATATAAGAGAAAAGGCCAGGGAAAAGTTTGATACAAAAGAAGAAAATGCTGATTAATCAGCATTTTCTCCTTTTGTCCCAACATTTTCTGTGCTATATCATGCACAAATCCTGTCGTTATCAACATCTTTTCTGTTGTTTGCAGAATCTTTCTCTGAAATTGAATTGGTCTAAATAGTTACCGTTTGAGAAAGGATCGAGTAGATAATAGGTCTACGATGTCTGTGAGTGCACTGTTTACGAGATTAGCACTTCAGTTTGATTCATACGTTAGGGGGCTTACACCATGAAGGTAGAACTAGCAGTGTTGGGTTTAGCCGCTACATTGGCTCTATCCTCCGGGCTTATATTCAACAATGCTTCTTGTCCGCTGTTAGAAAGCTCATGTTCTCCTTTCTTGAATGAATTAGAACGCATGAAGACGAAGCTGAATCTGATGGAGATTCAGATGTCCAGCCAGAAGAGGGACATAGGTAAATATCAGGTCATTGAATGTTGACAACCTTTCATTATCTACTGGCTACAAAACACTTCGTGCATCTTCAGGTATCATCCGTGACAACGAAAATTAACGACGGACACCCTCGTCAATTTCCAGACGTTATCTATGTCAACGGAAATTGACGAGGGATACCCTAGACAATTTCCGTTGCCGCGAATGGCACCAGAGGTGTTTTGTAGATAAACTGGATAGGTGTCGTGCTGGTTTGTCGAAAGGCATATCACATGAATTAATCAGTCTAAAAGAGTAGGCCCCTTCATCGTTTTTGCCTAGTGAAAACTTGCACCAAGTTAATTTATGCCTTCTGATTAGAATTAGTTTCATTTTGACCTGCCCACCTTTTCATTTCTAGTATAGCTCACGATAAATAATCTGAAAGAGCATCTCATAAGCTAGAGATGCTATACCAGGTCATTTATCGGGAGCTATTACGGAAATGAGAAGCTGGTTCTCGTTTTGTTTTATTTTTTCTTTTAGCAAGTGGATAGAAATGTAACTTTTATAGAGTAAAATCAATAAATGAGCCAGGATCTGGAAAAACGTCCTTTATCATGGCATTTGAGAACAACCTGGATCCAGACCAGCCTGTGCATACGCACAGTCTGATCAGGATCCATGCTGTCCTTAAACAGCTTGTCCGTGATTTGTAGCAACTGTAAGATAACATCATTGATCCAGATCAGATTGCTCTAAGGCACATTCTAATCTGGAAACATGGTAGTCTCAAATGCTATAAGGGACGTTTTTTCCAGATCCCGGCTCAAATGGATTTTATTTTCCCACAGAATCTCTGTCTGTCCGTCTGACGAACGGTTCGGACTATAAAGGAGAAGTGGAGTTGTACGTGAATGGGTTCTGGAGCGCCATCTGTGATGAAAGTTGGGACCGCGTGGATGCAAATGTCGTCTGCAGGATGTTGGGCTATAGTAGGTAAGACAACAATCTGATTAAAATCCTTTTCTTCTGAGCTGGAAATCTAAATGGAATTGTCTGCATAAGATATCTATCATTGGAAATACTAGTATATTCTGTTTTTATTCGGGAGACAGGGCGGAGCCTATGGTTCATTACATTTAAGCGTGAGGAGAAACAGCCTTCTCGGTTTGCGGTAAATCGTCGGTATTATTGCAGAATATTATAACTATATCGTTAATCAAGCTGTAGTTACGAGGTTTTATAACAACACATTTTATGATTGCACATTCTTTCAGTTTCGAAATGTGTTCATGCTCGTGTCGCACGTTTTTCTCTTATATCAACCAATGTATCGAGAAGTAAACTCGTCGAATAACCTCTTTGCTTAGCCACACCCTGAAAGGCGAATAAAAACGGAATATATCTAGACAAAAAAGTAGAAAAAACACTGGTTATCTTATGCCTGAGTTCCCCATAGTATTATTACGACGTCTTACTTTTCTACGTCTTAACCATAACAAACCGGTTGCATTTTTCTTTCATCCTCGTGCTTTATAATATAGGGTCTATATTTTGACGGTTTTCGTGATTTACAAAATCCCATTTCAATCCGTGTTTGTATTACATTTACACTAAACAAAATATCCTTATAGGTCCCGATCGGAGACTCGTGGTGGATGGACGAATGCTCCTTATTTCACAAGCCAAGTCAGGTGCGTCGGTAATGAAGATTCCATTTTTGACTGTGGCAGAATGCAGTCTAACCTGAACTTTGGATGCGACTTCAACAGGGCCGCGGGAGTCGACTGTCAAATGGGTATGAATTCATAAATATTACATCAGTTTATAACGTTTGATTTCTAAAATTAATTAATAGAAAATTCTTGAATTTGTTCCATGTCTATAGATATAATTATATAAGAATTCTTGAAACCGTTTCAGTATTTGACTGCCATCGTCTGTGTTTTTCAACATCATTGAAATAAAATTTGTTCCTCGTCAAAATTAAAATTCGCAAGGTATACCTCTTCACTGAATTTTTGAAGAATAACATGAATGAAACGGAGTTATGTCGTCAAAAAAGGACCTCTATGGATAAGGCGAAAAGTCTCCCTTAAAGGCTCAAATCAAGCAAATTGATTATAAATATTTTTTAGCTGTATGGTTTGATGTACAATGTATATCTAAATCATATGAAAAACGATTTTATGCAATCAAAAACATTCGACAGATAGCCTACAGATAACTATTGGTTTCTGTACCTACCCAAAAAATTATATTTTCTTACATCTTCGGTATTCATTTAACCAAAACTAGAACTGTCGCAAAGCGGACAAATACCCCCCACTAGCACCTTGTCACTGGAAAAGTGCTATAGGTCAAAAGGTTCTGTAGTTGGAGCACAGAAACGGATTTTAAACAAAGTCCGATTGTGACCTTGACCTTTGACCTTGGTGACCCAAAAACAATAGGGCACCTCCTTGGGTCATGGGCAACAACTGTGTAAAGTTTCACGATCCTAGGTCAACCGGTTCTCGAGTTAGAGCACGGAAACGGATTTTAAACAAAGTCCGATTGTGACCTTGACATTTGACCTTGGTGACCCAAAAACAATAGGGCACCCCCTTGGATCATGGGCAACAACTGTGTAGAGTTTCATGATCCTAGGTCAACCGGTTCTCGAGTTAGAGCACGGAAACGGATTTTAAACAAAGTCCGATTGTGACCTTGACCTTTGACCTTGGTGACCCAAAAACAATAGGGCACCTCCTTGGGTCATGGGCAACAACTGTGTAAAGTTTCATGATCCTAGGTCAACCGGTTCTTGAGTTAGAGCACGGAAACGGATTTTAAACAAAGTCCGATTGTGACCTTGACCTTTGACCTTGGTGACCCCAAAACTATAGGGCACCTTCTTGGGTCATGGGCAACAACTGTGTAAAGTTTCATGATCCTAGGTCAACCGGTTCTCGAGTTAGAGCACGGAAACGGATTTTAAACAAAGTCCGATTGTGACCTTGACCTTTGACCTTGGTGACCCCAAAACGATAGGACACCTCCTTGGGTCATGGGCAACAACTGTGTAAAGTTTCATGATCCTAGGTCAACCGGTTCTTGAGTTAGAGCACGGAAACGGATTTTAAACAAAGTCCGATTGTGACATTGAGCTTTGACCTTGGTAATCCAAAAACAATAGGGCACCTCCTTGGGTCATGGGCAACAACTGTGTAAAGTTTCATGATCCTAGGTCAACCGGTTCTTGAGTTAGAGCACGGAAACGGATTTTAAACAAAGTCCGATTGTGACCTTGACCTTTGACCTTTGTGACCCCCCCAAAAAATAGGGCACCTCCTTGGGTCATGGGCAACAACTGTGTAAAGTTTCATGATCCTAGGTCAACCGGTTCTGGAGTTAGAGCACGGAAACGGATTTTAAACAAAGTCTGATTGTGACCTTGACCTTTGACCTTGGTAACCCCAAAACAATAGGGCACCTCCTTGGGTCATGGGCAACAACTGTGTAAAGTTTCATGATCCTAGGTCGACCGGTTCTCGAGTTAGAGCACGGAAACGTATTTAAAACAAAGTCCGATTGTGACCTTGAGCTTTGACTTTGGTAATTCAAAAACAATAGGGCACCTCCTTGGGTCATGGGCAACAACTGTGTAAAGTTTCATGATCCTAGGTCAACCGGTTACTACGGACTACGGACAAAACCAAGGCTGTCATATGATGTCGACACCATTTTTCCTTGTATTTTTGGAAAATAAATTGACAATAAAACAATATAGAACTTCATTTTAGCTCTATGAATATTGGTAGTGTAAAATAGTTTTACCATTTAGGGGGTTACAAAAATCAAGAGTTATCCGAGGTGCGTTCTTTAGAGCGAGATTTCTTGAGATTTCTTAAGATGTTTTAGGATAAAGCGTTCTTCTGGACGATCACTGGGAGCCGTCATTGCTCTATACTTCTTTAGGAACACCTTGGTAAATTCTGTAGAATCTATATGGGAGAGAATTAACCGAGTTGTTCCGAATGCTCAATGATTCATAAACCGCGGAGTTCCGAATGCCCCGTACTTCCTACAAATGACGCCATGATGACGCCATTTGTATGAAGCGTGAAACATTCGGAACACATCGCTTATAATCCCGGTCTTAAAAACGCTGTATCAAAAACATCTTAGGAAATCTTAACAAGAATTGTCCGCGGTCAATAAAGCTCGACCAAACACAACTTGACAAAAAATCTGCCATAAAATTAGATATTGCACGCGCATCACAGTTCTGTGACTAGCGGAACTGATTTTTGCCAACTAGCCATTAGGTCGCTGTTAAGAATCATTAATGTGTATCAACACATCAATATATCAGAAGGCTAGAGGTTTGGGACGCGTGGGAACTATCTCGATAGATTACCGCTACCTCGATGATCTGGGAACAACACGAAAGAGTTTTTTGGGCATGTAATATGTTCAGGAGACCAGAACATCTCAATTTTTTGCGTCATTGTAGTCAATTTGACTACGTGTTGCATCAAAACATGTGATAGTGGTCAGAAACTGAAAATAAAGTACAATATCTGCCTCGAGATTCCTGCCTATATGTCAACACAGGGCGAAAATGCAATCCACCAGTCCTGGAATTAATGTCGTCCTGCTCGTATTTTCCACTTTTTAATGGGGTTTTCGGTCTTCATGTATTGCTAAAACATAGTAGCATTGCACTGCATCGCCAGATTTTTAAGTAATGCGCTCTTTGAAAGAGAAAACAAATAAAAGCGAGAGCTCACCTCTGTCCGTTTGTCAAAATACAGGGATTTCCACTACCTCGACAGTTACCGGATGTGGCGTGGGAACAAATTTTCGTTAACACATTTTCGAGGTAGCTCCCCTGATGCCCACCCGTGCAAACGAGAGCTTGTCACAAAGAAAAGTCATTTCCTAGGTAAAAAAAAAGGTCATGGCCCAAAATGAAATTTTGTAAAAGTAGGTCAAGCTCCATGGTCAAGGTCACAAGGTCATGGTCAAATGTGAACTGTGTTGGAATGAGGTGTCCGTGTGTGAAATATCAAGGATGTAGGTGTAAAAGGACATGAGTTATAGGCCAAGTTAAATTTTTTTGAAAGAAGGTCAAACTCCAAGGTCAAGATCACCAGGTCCAAGGTCATGGTCAAATGTGAAAAGTGTTGGTAGGAGGTATCATTGTGTGAAATATCAAGGCTGTAGGTGTAAAAGGACATGAGATAAAGGCCAGGTTAAAGTTTTTTAAAAGTAGGTCAAACTTCAAGGTCAAGGTCACCAGGTCCAAGGTCATGGTCAAATATGAAAGGTCTTGGTGGGAGGTGTCCATATGTGAAATATGAAGGCTGTAGGTGTAAAAGGTCATGAGCTATAGGCAAGGTTAAAGTCTTTTAAACGTAGGTCAAACTCCAAGGTCAAGGTCACAAGGTCCATGGTCAAATGTGAATCATGTTGGTAGGAGGTGTCCATGTGTGAAATATCAAGGCTGTAGGTGTGAAAGGACATGAAATATAGGCCAGGTTAAAGTTTTTTAAAAGTAGGTCAAACTCCAAGGTCAAGGTCACAAGGTCATGGTCAAATGTGAATGGTGTTGGTAGGAGGTGTCCATGTGAAATATCAAGGCTGTAGGTGTAAAAAGACATGAGATATAGGCCAGGTTTAAGTTTTTTAAAAGAAGGTCAAACTCCAAGGTCAAGGTCATGAGGTCAAAGGTCATGGTCAAATGTGAATGGTGTTGGTAGGAGGTGTCCATATGTGAAATACCAAGGCTGTATGTGCAATAGGGCTTAAGATATAGGCCAGGTTAAAGTTTTTTTTATGCCAGGTTAAAGTTTTTAAAAGTAGGTCAAACTCCAAGGTCAATGTCACAAGGTCAAAGGTCATGGTTTTAAATGAAAGGTCTTGGTGAGAGGTATCTACATGTGAGATATGAAGGTTGTAGGTGTAATATGGCATGAGATATAGGCCAGGTTAAAGTTTTTTTAAACGGTCAAAAAAGGGTCAAACTCCAAGGTCAAGGTCTCAAATTAAAGGTCTTGGTTAGAGGTACCCACAGGTGAAATATGAAGGCTGTATCTCTAACAGGGCATGAGATATGGGCCAGGTTAAAGTTTTTGCGGACGCTGACGTCGACGCCGACATCCGGGGGTATGACAATAGCTCTTCCGAGACTATCGTCCCGGGCGAGCTAAAAAATCTCGCTCTAAGGAACGCGCCTCCGCACTTGTAGTATTTCTAAATGGCATTAACCTAACCATAAAGCTTAATCCTCTCTTACAACCCGTCGTGCGTCTTTTTAAAACTCTGCAAAATCACACGATTTATAAAGACGCACGACGGGTTGTAAGAGCGCCTCAAAATATGTATATATACTGAGCAAAAAAAGTTTAGCACGTAACCATTACGCATACAGTGCATGTGTAGAGTGAACATTCATTGTATTGGACAAAGTCCAGATAAGCAAAATTCACGTGCGGCACGTGTGTAGTGACATCGATAATGTCTAGCTTGTCCAAAAACGCACGATTACACAGATCTGTTGGTAGAATCAATTTAACTGTTACAAATTCTTTGAATTTGATTATGGGGATGCGAGAAATGACGACGTAAGTTCGACGTCAGAGAGCTCTTTGCATTCTCCAAGCAGGTATGTCTGTTAGAGATGTCACTTTGAATTTTAATTGTCTCCAATTGACAACAAGGTGTCAAACTGTCACAAGATACGCCCGTAACACTGCTTTATGTCAACAGGGGCAGCGGGTTGGTAAAAGTTTCATGGTCCTAGCTATTATACTTTTCGAGATATGCACTGGACGATTCAAGTATGAAAACAACAAAGGGCAATAACTCAAAATATAGGCTAGGTAGAGTTAAAATTCTTGTGCACTGCACTCCTCCTTAGTGAGATCTATACACACATGAAGTTTCATGATCCTAGCTATAATACTTTTAGAGATATACTCCGGACAAGATTCAAGTATGAAAAACAACAAAGGGCAATAACTCAAAAAATAAGCCAGGTAGAGTTAAGGTTCTTGTGCACTGCACTCCCTCTAGGTGAGATCTATACACCCATGAAGTTTCATGATCCTAGCTATTATACTTTTAGAGATATACTCCGGACAAGATTCAAGTATGAAAAACAACAAAGGGCAATAACTCAAAAAATAAGCCAGGTAGAGTTATGGTTCTTGTGCACTGCACCCCCCCCCTTGGTGAGATCTATACACCCATGAAGTTTCATGATCCTAGCTATTATACTTTTAGAGATATGCTCCGGACAAGATTCAAGTATGAAAAACAACAAAGGGCAATAACTAAAAAAATAAGTCAGGTAGAGTTATGGTTCTTGTACACTGCACTCCCCCTTGGTGAGATCTATACACCCATGAAGTTTCATGATCCTAGCTATTATACTTTTAGAGATATACTCCGGACAAGATTCAAGTATGAAAAACAACAAAGGGCAATAACTCAAAAAATAAGCCAGGTAGAGTTATGGTTCTTGTGCACTGCACCCCCCCCCCCCCCCTTGGTGAGATCTATACACCCATGAAGTTTCATGATCCTAGCTATTATACTTTTAGAGATATACTCCGGACAAGATTCAAGTATGAAAAACAACAAAGGGCAATAACTCAAAAAATAAGTCAGGTAGAGTTATGGTTCTTGTACACTGCACTCCCCCTTGGTAAGATCTATACACCCATGAAGTTTCATGATCCTAGCTATTATACTTTTAGAGATATACTCCGGACAAGATTCAAGTATGAAAAACAACAAAGGGCAATAACTAAAAAAATAAGTTAGGTAGAGTTATGGTTCTTGTGCACTGCACTCCCCCTTGGTGAGATCTATACACCCATGAAGTTTCATGATCCTAGCTATTATACTTTTAGAGATATACTCCGGACAAGATTCAAGTATGAAAAACAACAAAGGGCAATAACTCAAAAAATAAGCCAGGTAGAGTTATGGTTCTTGAGCACTGCACTCCCCCTTGATGAGATCTATACACCCATGAAGTTTCATGATCCTAGCTATTATACTTTTAGAGATATACTCCGGACAAGATTCAAGTATGAAAAACAACAAAGGGCAATAACTCAAAAAATAAGCCAGGCAGAGTTATGGTTCTTATGCACTGCACTCCCCCTTTGTGAGATCTATACACCCATGAAGTTTCATGATCCTAGCTATTATACTTTTAGAGATATACTCCGGACAAGATTCAAGTTTGAAAAACAACAAAGGGCAATAACTCAAAAAATAAGCCAGGTAGAGTTATGGTTCTTGTGCACTGCACTCCGTAATGATGAGAAGAATATAACTGCCAAGTTTAAAGTCAATCGGACTTAAGGTGACAGAGTTATGCTCCGGACAAAGAAGTGGACGCCGCCGGACGCCCGGACACCCGGACGCCCGGACGCCGGACATCACGGGTGATCCCATAATACGTCCCGTCTTCGACGGGCGTATAATTACGCACTTACGGCACTTGGTATATGCAACTTTAGCCACCAACGACCGACCTAAATCTTGTAGACCGTGTAAAACGACGTTCAGGGAGGATCGTTTCACAGCGACGTCTTGACGACGTTTCGAATTTCTGTCTAGTATGAATTTAGTGCTACTCCTCCAAGACGTCACAAGGTATACCGTTAGTTACCAGACTGTCCGGAACAGGCTCCACACAACTTGCATCATGGTCCTCCGATCTTACGCCAATGACGTTAAGCATCGACAAGCAAGGCGTCAGTGGGTATTGACACATCGATATTGATTCAGGAGACATTGGACTGATGTCCGGACGAATCTCATTTTACGTGTCATTAACTGACGACAGGATTTGTGGTTGGAAAAGATGCGTAAGGCTTGATACCAATAACGTCATCATTGAGACTGTTACGTCGAGTGCAGCGTCATTTTTAGGCAAGAATAGATGAAAGCAGTTAAACAGACCTCATTTCAGCTAATAGCAACCAAACGGTGCAAGGACACGGCAATGAAATTATCCAACCTGTCACAGGACCGTCTTACAACGACACAGCGTTGTGATATTTCAATAAGATAATCACCACCCACTTACTCCAAGGAACATACAGAATGATCTACGCCTGAACTGCTTAATCACCAGCAAAAGAACACACAAAGAACATTGTTGGACGTCAGGCTAGAGAAAGTAATGATGTCTGTAACGTAAATGGCAATGAGCGTCATCTGCTGTATGAATGGGCAAAATTTATTTCTATGTGGTCAGGAAGCTTGTCTGCAACATGGGAAGACATTGAATGGCGGTCCTAGCTGCTTATGCTGGACATTCGCGTCATTGAAAGGGGGTGTCTCAAATCTGCCCACGCATGAATTTTCTTTTAATTCTGCATGGTGATAGAGGACCATATACAAGCTATGAAAATGCATTTAGTTTCTTAGATAATCCAAACTGGATTCCGAAAAGCCACCTTGACTTATTCCCACTATGGCATGAAACAAGGCCCCTTTTTCATGCGTCGCAAAACTTTAGTTTTGTGTATTTTCAAGATCTGTCAATTGAATTTGATCCGAGACACATAAGGCATTACATTCATACCAGAAAAGGTATTTGAGGAAATTATTATGAATGTTTTTTATTGAATTAATCATAAAAAAATGCATATTTTTTCAGCAAAATTTTGGGAAAGAGTAAAATTGAATTCCAAAGTTAAGTATGTTGGAGTCTTTGTCAAGATTCCATATCATCACAAAAACATGCTACATATGTCCTCTTACTTTGAGCCAAATTATATAGAAATCCAAAACCGGTAACAATGGGATATAATACATATTATTGATGAAGGTGATGTTTTGGTCCAAAACTTGTATTCAGTAAAAAATTTGATTGTGCTCCTTAAAACATTTTTATATTCAGTAAAATCAACTGTAGCATACAGTACAAACCTACAGCAATATTCATGCCCAAAAACCTCATTGGAAAAAACATAGAATTAATATAAATATTACTTAATTATATTTACAAAATTACATGTATGGAAGCCAAGATAGGCATACATATACACATTGCAAGTTTTTTTTACTATTTGGTCACATTGTCTATGCACCATTTTTAGTGAGACTATGACATGCAATAAATGTCAAGCCAAATGTTGTGAAATTGAAAAGACGCTTAGAACCGGTACGGTAAAGCATCAAAAGGTGCCCTTCCGGGTAACCAATACATAACCAAATATTTTTGCTCTAAGGGCCCCTAATGAACTAACATGATATGGAAGGCCCCCTTTGATTCAGCAAAAGACTGTTACAGCATTATATCTTTTCATTTACACAGTTGAAAATGTGCTTGTTTATATCAAAACATGGCCCTATTGGGATAAAACAGGGTGCAATTATTTCCTCAAATTATTTTTTCTGACCATAGCTTAACCTGTATTGATACACAATTTATACACATTTCAATGATGTCATATGATTAACATGTTGTTTAGCCATCAATAGCCCTTAATAGTCACATGGGAGCTGGATTATCTGTTTCTTATGCATCACAACAATGTTTTCACTTTTGCACGATTGTCAAATGCCATCAGAGAAATCGGTGCTTTTTCTTATTTGCTTTCTCATGTTTCAAAAGATCTACAAATAACTCTTGCTGTTAGCTTTCATGAACCACGGCTGACTTGAATAATTTAAAATGATTTTTTAGACAATTTCCTCTCTTTTTTGTAAAGTAGGTACACCTGGGACAAGATCTGATGAGACCCTGGACAAAAATATTGTAACCAACTTTGAAGTCTACCCCTAAGCAAACTTACATACAAAATTTAAAACCTCATGGCTGTGTAAAGCTTTACAAAAAGAGCTTATTTTATTATATGAAATGTTTCCCCTTTTATGCTGCCACAGCAACAAAAGTTTATGACAAAAAGAAATTCTAATACACAGAGTTGTACTCCTTTAACCCGAGGATACTTTTTATCAAGTTTCAAAAAGATTTACATATCAGATTGGGAGAAAAAGAATTTTTGAGAAAATGCCAACAGACAGACAGACACACGGACAGATGACAGGAAATAACCGAAAAAATGCATTGCATCTTGATTTATCCTAAGGTAAACTAAAATAACCAAAAAAGTAAACAAAACATTTGAAAAAAGTCATTTTCAAAAAATCTTAGTTTTGTCCATTCTTGGAAATGTGCACTATTCAGGGGGAAATTCCAAAAGCAACATTTTACCGGTTTTATCTTTTCTCGGTATTTCACGATAATCATCAGTATATTTGTGCGCAACTTTTACATAATTTTCAAATCTTGACAAAAACTGGAAGAAAGAAAATTTTTGAACAGAATTTGCTTAAAATATTTAAAAACAATGAATTTTTGGATTACCCCCTTACACCAGTTGATATAAAACAATTTTTTGTACATAATTAAATATATTTTTGTTTCATACAGGATCACGGACTACTGGGCATTATTTTTAGAATAAATTACGCGATGAAACTAACAACCAGAACGCTTGCACACTGTTTTAATCAGGGTACCCTCTTTTTTCATGGTGAAAACTTAAAATTCCGAGAAAATTGTTTTCTGGAATGTTCGATTTGAAACATTTCATGAATATGAACCGTTATCTAATGTACTAACTTCACGCCAAATTTCATTAAATTCCGAGCGTGGGCAGACTCCCATGTTATTTTTCCTATTCGTGAGAAACCCCCTTTGATTGACTTTCGATATCTGACCCCTGTGCACTTTAACGTAATATACCTAACTAACGCTTAAGAATTTTGAAACAAAATTTTCAGGAAGCGCCAGAAAATTGAATTTTCAAACACATTAGAGTTTTATTTTTATATATTTTGGAATAGTTTTTGACTAGAAAAGGACATTTTCCAAGTGTGCTAAACTTTTTGTGCACAGTGTATATTCAAAGCAGGTCAAAAGTATGAATCTCTTTCGAGAAAAGTACGCATTCTTTGTGAATTTTCTGGAATTTCAGTATATCGTTCCCTGCGTCACACACACCCCTGTCGTACGTGCTCCGTACATCTGTCTTGCGTGCTCCTGGTGTTCTAAAAGACGCAGTGTGGTCGTAGCGAAGAATTGTCCGGTCAATTCTTTGCTGCGTGCAGTCTGCGTCGTGGTTGCGTCCACCAAAATCGTACGTTGCACTTAAGACGCACACCGCACGCACAACCGGTCGTAAGAGAGGCTTTAATTTTGTTTCTCGATTTGCTTGTTTTGAAGATCGACCCTTCGACCTGAACCTTTTAGGGAGATCCTTTATACACTAGATTCCCTGACTTTCCCAGGTATACGTTTGGTTGGCAGTGATCTATCTGATCGTGGTCGAGTCGAGATCGAACATAAGGGTGAATGGGGCACGATTTGTGATCCTGAATGGAGTCATCAGGATGCTGAAGTCGTCTGTAGAATGATGGGATTGAAGTAGGTATCAATGCATATTTTAAGCGAGCCAGGGGCCTGTTTCATCAAAACATTTAAGACGTATTTTGACTTACCGACGACTTACGACAAGTTTAGGGTAAGAAACGCGTATCGCCATTCTATCAAAACCTGTGTTATTTATGCGATTGTTGTTTTAAGCGATTTTTAAGACATTGGTAAGTCAAAAATACGACTTTAAAAATGTTTCGATGAAACAGGCCCCTGGAGCTAATGTCACAGCTCTAGCGTTGCGTAGAGTTACTATGTAGCGTCGCGTCTACCCAAAAAAGCTTTCACCTGGTCTTTATTTCAGGCACTATTAGAGATACAGCCTTTATATTTCACACATGGTTACTTCTCACCTAGACTTTTCATTTGGTACCATGAACTTTGACCTAATGACCTTGGAGTTAAGCTGTTTTTGTGATGAGTTCCAATATAGGCGAGCTACGTTGTCCGCGGATAACTCTTGTTTTGTAAACCAATTCAATCGATTCGATGCATTGATTCATACCCATGATACCGGTATCTTAACGAATTACTTTTCTTAGAATCTAGGTTTTATGAAGATAAATGCAATATATTGGTCGAAATGAAAGTCAATATTAATGAATCTTTCTACATGGGCTGATATTGCGGTCACAGAAATATATGGAAAGTTTCGGAGCAATAGCAGAAATAATGTTATCACCGACATATTTATGCCAGTTGCAAGTAAAAACCTTATCAAGAATTATAAGTAATAGAAGGGGAGATTCCACTATTTCAATTGTCAAAATTAATGAATCTTACTAAATGCTAGTAATATGGCCACAGAAGCATGTGCAAAGTTTCAGAGTAATAGCGTAGAAACAGATATGATAATTGCACGTAAAAGCAATAAGCCGACGCCCGGATGACCGGTTTAGTCCCATATTCTACGAACAGTCCCTCTAAAAAGATAGAAAAATGCTCTAGACATCAACATATCCCCTTTTGCCTCGATGTTTTCTCTTTTTACTACAATGGACGCCAAAGCCAGATAAAGGTTTGTACAGTATATCGTCGCTTTCCAACGAAAACCTCGAAACTACAGCTTATTTTAAACTGCGGTTACGACGCTTTCGTTGAAAAGCAGCGATATCTCCTGTTACAGTGGAGGTAGAGCAGTATCCCAGGCCACGTTTGGCGCCGGCACAAGTCGGATTATCCTCTCTAACGTGGACTGTCAGGGGAACGAGGACCATTTGATGGACTGTCAACACTCACCATTCAGGGTGCACGCCTGTGACCATAGCCAGGATGTGGGCGTAGTCTGCACGCAGTAAATGTAAGCGTTGTGAAACTGAGAATAAACTGTTGAAATAAATATAGTCTTGGAACATGAAATTCTCCCTTTTAATCAATAGTTTCGACAAGATGAGATGTGTTATTACTTGTCTAAAATTTTATTGTCGGCAATTAATGATATAATAGCCTACTCAGGACCTTATTATTCCAAAGCACAGAATGGTGTTTAAAATTAAGTAAACATGCCATAAAGCACAAGAGTCTTGGCCCTTTTTGTCCCAATCTTGCCAGTGGGTTTTCTGACGACGTGAAGAACAGACATTGTTTGTTTGAATGTTCAAGCAAGACACTTGAAAACCGTTACATATACTTTTTTCGTCGTTCAAATCCTCTTTTCCATTTTTCTTTTATTTCATAAATCATGAAATTTAAAGCACCAGTAAAGTCACATTTTAACAACATTTTATTTAAGCAATGCAGTTATTTACAAAACATAAATTAATATATCACAAACAGCAATAATTACATAATAAATGAATCATTGTTCTTTGAGAATGTCTAGTATTGTAACTGTACAGATAACAATGAATATCCTGACTCTATATAAACACTTTTCCAAAACGGCAAAATTAGATTAGTCAAAAGCAGGTCTTGTTTTTAAAAGGAATACACTTGGTTTACCGAGCCATGCTTATTCCTGTCGCTAAAACAAACAGCATACAATAAGACCAGCCTGAACACACGTACAGATTTGTCTCTTTCTATGTAATATAATTGTTTGAACTAAAAATGGAAGAAGCTAAATTTTTATAAGGATTAGAATCATACCACGGTTTATCTACCTACATACATGTATTCTAAACTACGAACTCAACTTTTAACTACAAACAGTTACCCTTGGTCTGATTGATTAATGAGATTCAGGTGGGCGAACAAACACATCGATTGACTTAAATATAACAAATGCAACTTGAATGAGCTATAGTAACAAAATCGCAAAATAGACATATTTTACGGCCATAAATGATAATGTGAAACTAAACGTAAACAACCTTTGAGCATATTATCTTGTATCAGAAAACGAAATTCTTTTGCCAATTTGCGATTAAATGATGTCTTTTTTCCCCTATCATCTAACAGCAGTCGATTCCTAAGTAACAGGAGTATACAAAACAATGTATGCGGATTAACAACATCGAAGTAAAACAAGAAAATGATTTATACCAACATTTGCCTGTTTTGCTCCTATGTTTTAGATTATTCCTTCAGAATTATACTATATCAAAGTAAGATAGTGTCTCGAAGCCATTGCAATACAACAGAATCTTAACTAGAACGATTGTAAAGCTACTGCAAACAAAAAACAAATAGTAGCTTAACTTAATATGTAAAATGATCCGAGAAGCATACCAGAAAATACCGTGCAACAAAAGTGGATAATGCTAATTAATAACTACCATTATAGTAGTCATCATTTTTTCCTCTTTTTTTTTTAAAGTCAATACATACAGTTCCAGATTTCATACTAGAAACAAAATTTTGCAATCTGGGGGTAATTAAAGATTTTTTTTCACTTTTCAGTATTTTGACAACTCAATTTACAATGTATGTTGTACATTAAATTCAGTTGATAGTTAATTTTCTTTGATAGCACAGGAATGTTATACATAAAACTTTTTAATACAATATACAAAACAAGATGTATATGAGCAACATGATTATAATTTGTCTAATTTCACAAAGCAAAATTTTGTCAAGTTGATTTATACTATTTAGACTATGTTAACTTTTTTAGACATTGTATCACTAAATCAGTGAACAGGTTTGTCATCTGATCTATGTCTACACTAAGCAATTCGCGTCTGCGTGAAAGCTGCCATCACTTTCAAAATAATTTTATACTTTTCCACTGGGACAATATTATTATTAATAAGTGACCTGCCGCCCTAAAAGAAGCTTTAGGGAAGAGTATAACTTTTCACCCAAAGGTAATTTTCTGGATCTAGATTGTTATCTTAACCCTTTCCCAAACGACAAAATTTTACGGTTATCCACTTCGAAAACAGCTACAAATGACAAAATGGGTGTTATCTAAGATAAGATTTGTGTAAAATATGGCATAGAAAATATTGAGACAAAAGGAGAAACTGCTGGTTATCAGCAGTTTCTTCTTTTGTTTCAATGTTTTCCCAAGCAGTTTCTATTAGGGACGTCAAAACCAGGTCTTGTTTGGGAAAGGGTTAATATTATGTTCATTTTCGAAATGCCGCACATCTGGTTAACGCCTACCAAGTCTGTCCTCGGTTGCTCGAAAAAAAAACTTAAGTACATTCTCAGACTCAAATCTTAGCACCGTACTCAAATCACACAAAATTCATGTGAACTTCAATCGAATACCCTTCAATGTTGGAGAGCATGTACTCATGAGTATGTACTTAATTTTTTCCGAGAAACCAGGGCATTTCATAAAATTTGGTTTAATGGCCTTCCCAGAAGGTTCCTTTCAGTGTGACAGGTCATATACACTTTCAACAAGAACTAGTTACATTTAGATTTCACAGGTCATGAAAATTGATTTGATCAATAATTCTACTTTTTAAGACAAAGGAAAAGCATTCAATGAACTAGGTATCATTATTCCTTCAAATCCAAGATTCTTAATACACTCACATTTAAACATCTTTAAGGGAGTAGGAAAAACTTATATATCAAAGCAATATATGCAATTTTTTTGTTCATCAAGCACAAATCTGCAATAATATAGCTCTTTTTAAATCAATCTGAATGGACTTCTGAAATTTTCAATCTCTCGATTATTTCAATCTTTATGTGGATGTACAATTATGATCAGCTGCAAAACAGACATTTAAAGTATCATTATGATTCAGCAATGAAATAGTTATTGCTTTACAGGCTTATAATTCTAAAATTCTTTTTATGCAGTTGTCATAAACAGTAGGACAATGACGCTGGTCAAAATAAAAAGCATTTGCAGACAACAAAGCATTTGTTTACTGCAAACAGCAATTTCTCTCATCAGACAGAACATATCCAGTAAAGGAATATGGTGATTGTTTGCAGGATTTTCCCTTGACATTTACCATGCTTATTTACACTCAAATAATGACCAAAATCACAGACTGGTGCATTGTGCTCATACAATGGCGTTATGATGACCAATACTAACTTCAGTCTGATTCGGACATGGTTGCATAGCAATAATTTGTCCCAGAGTAGCACTTGTTCACGACAAAGGGACTTTCAGCGATTTTTATGTTTAATGACACTATTTAATTGAATTGAGTCATAAAACATAAAAATCACTAAAATCCCCATGTTTCACAGGAGATCAGTGTGAGTAAGCAATTTGTCTGTCCAGGTCAGCCAACATGGTTCATCAGGTCAGACGGAATGTGGCGAGTTTGATTGAGGTTTCCAGATAACTCAAAAGCGACGCTCATCAGCGGTCTTCGTCTGAGTGGCGCCGACCCTGAATACAAGTCTCCTTTACTCTGTGATCCATCTACATACCTAAAACACATTATGGAAATCATAGCACATGTTCTTAACAATGAGTTCAAAGATTTGTCAGAATTGATAGAAGTTGCAGAAGACAAATGTAACTTATTTTTTTTTTTTTTTTTTGCATATTTTAGTATAGAAAGAAATTCAAAGAATCAAAGAGAAAGGTGTCTTTCAATGTTTTTCAAAACCTTCACCAATTTAAAAGGTAAAATTGATGCATTTTATACGCAATGTATGGTTAAGAAATACACGATAGTGAATACTTTTATAAGACATTATGCTCTTTATTTTCTTCTGAAAAGAAATTCCGTAAAATTGGCTTACAACACATTTATTTTTTCAGACAAAGCTAAATGTCAGCTAGACTAAAACAAGAGCCGTCAGAGACGGACAATGCTCCCCGAATAAGGCATTGTCACAATAAATATATGCCATGCAGAGCTAATATAAAGCTAACAAATGTTAAGCCCCCTTTTTGCATGACATGTCAAGGGCATCTGATTTGCTACTCAAATATGAAATTTCATGAAATTCTGACCATTAGACTAGGAGAAATTAGAGAAAAACTGTATTTAACCTTAAGTCCCCTTTTCCCATGACGAGGCCTCAAATCCAAAAACCGGGAAAAGTACATCGGCATTTTGTCATAGGGAGTTCACATGGTAAGTTTCATTTGATTTGGCCCAAGGGTTATGGAGAAATCACTTCGGACGGACGGACGGACGGACGGACGGAATGACGGACGGACAGGACGGACGGACGGACAGACAAAGCGGCGACTATATGCTCTCCCTTCGGGGAGCATAACAATGACGATAGTAAGAGTCTATTCGTCATATTATCAACTAGCTATTACATTGCAGTTTCCCGAAAACAGCAAATGGGTAGTCATAGCAAAGATTTTACCAGTAACTTGCAGACATGTCACAGTCGGCAGCAACAGAATTCACATAATTGTCTTTCAGCTTATGTAAGTGATACATGTAAATAGCAAAATAAAGTATTGTACTTTTAAAGTTATCAAACATAAACAAGATGACATTTCATACAACCAAATTATTAAATACATGTATATGCATTACATGCACTTAAACTAAGACAACGTACTGTTTTCCTACCATTATTGGAAGTTAATTTCATTAGCTGAACTTTTTTCTAAGTCTAATTTAGATTATTCAAACCAAGTAGATCTTAATTATACTAATGCTATAGCTTGTTCTAACAATAACCACAACGTATTTCTTGTTAGTATGAGCAATTCGAAGCACCTTTATGGTATCAGGCAGTTAGATAAACATCAGAGTTCCTAGCATTTGTATCAAGTTTATCGGAATCCATGCTAAACAAATTTGCTGTGTGGATTCTTTCTTACTTTATCCTAGGGAGACAAACAAGCTACCTACGCTGGAACATTTTTAGATAGTCTTACACGAGTTAAGAAAAATGTCCAAAGTTAGACCAATGCAGATGGATCGATATATCTAGTTACTTTTACAAGTCCATAGCTATAATGATGCCACTCTTGTATTTAACTTTTCATGCAGATCAACATGCTTAACAGCATGATAAAATATGTTATACAAAAATATGCAATCTCTGGCAAATCAAACATTAGATATTATAGCATGCCTTCTTTTAATACAATATTTCTCACCCAGAATGTACCGAAACTTTCAAATTGACACTGCAAAAAATTGTACCATTTCACACAATGAATGACAATACAGTTTAAAAGAAAGTCAGTCTATGTATTCAAAAACAGTTCTCAATCAGTTTTTACCTAAAATTACAGAACCAATTATCTGATTGGACAAGACACATGCCTTTGCCAATCAGATTGACCATTTTGTAGTTATGGGAATTTAATTGGTTAATAAGTACTAACCCAGGCTTTTATAATACAATCAAGTTCATTGACATGATCTTAATTTTTCATGGGGGTCTAGTTTAAGATAGTTTTAGTGAAAAATACAGACCAATCTCTGCAAATAATCCATGCACCCATTGTAAATAAATTCATAGTATAACATCTACACACTTACAGATTCAAAACTTAAAACTAACCAATGAATACTCAAAGTGTGGAAGTGCAAAGTAAATTTGACTATCTTTGTGATTAGATCTTAAGTTATCAAAGATTAGTTAGAAAAACACTCCACTGCAAACAGCATGCACATAATGTTTTATGAAGCTACATGTAATGATGACAACCTTATGACAGGGAAAGAGCACCAGCTTTATCAAGGTAAGCATGTACAATTCATTTGATGTCAATTTGTCAACCTTTTTGGAAAACCGTTTTTGATTATGAAATAATAACAAGTTTAGCGGTCTTTATTGCCAATAAAAACCGATGTGCGACGGACTACATGTGTAGGTAAAAACCGAGGCTCACAGCGCCGAGGTATCTGCCTTAACATGTAGTCCAGAGCACAGAGGTTTTTATTGCGCAATAAAGACTGCTAAACTTGTTATTATCTCCATTATAACACTCTAAATAACAAACACATTAGAAATGTGTTATTTTGTGAAAATTCTGCCATAAACTAGTTTTCGGCTTAGGAAACGCATTGGCGGTAAAGTGATGTTACCTTGACGCCACGTGACGTTTTGGCGCATACTAAAAAGCATAATTACATAGAGTCTTTATTGTGAATAAAACCCGATGCAGTTCTTCTTTCGCTATATATGGATTTTAAGGAAACGTGTTATAATTCTGTTATTTCTTATGAAGAGATAAATTAGATTCAGAACTTCAACTCTAAATGGCATGATTGTGACTGATCAAATCAGAAAGTGCTAAAATTTTGGCCATAGATCACAGCACAATCTGTAGTTGCTGGTATGTGCTAAATATGCTGGCATTAACCTATACCTTAGGCCTTTTTGATACTTTGACATTCAAATTTATATTGTAAACAAGAGCTGTCACTGTAAGATGACAATGCCCCCGACACCGCTTTGATTTTAAATTATGGCCAATCTATGTTCAAGGTCAAGGTCATCCAGGGGTCAAGGTCACCAAAGTATGTGCCTACAGAAAGGTAATGTACCAAGGAATGTTGTGGTAAAGTATGAAGCGAATATGTTAAGTAATAAGGAAGTTATGGCCAATGTTAAAGTTTTTGGACGGAATGACGGACAGACGGACGGACAGACAGACGGTCAGACAGACGGACGGACAAGTCAAATTTATGATGCCTCCCTATCGGGGGCATAAAAACATGAATACAGTAGAACATTAGACTTATGGTAAATCATTGGATTGGATGGAGTTTTACATCCTACTCAACAGCTAAGGTCATATGGAGACGGGACCTTGGTTTAAAGTCTCATCCGAAAGACTGGAGAAGCCGGAGATCGAACTAGCGGGGGATCGAACCAGCAACCCCTGTGTTCAAGTCCAGCGCATTACCTCTGCACCACCTCTGTCCCTATGGTAAACCAAGTTTTCATTGAATGAATCAATACAGCTAACATACTATAATAACATACTTTACTAACTAAATTATCATTTAAGATGATTGCAGTACAATAATTATTTCTTTCATCACTGAAGAATCACTGATTATGATTGATTTCAGTATTATAAGAGTTAGACATTTTCCCAAACAATGATTTCAGACTGGTCAGAATATTGATAGCTGTTGCAAAGTTAAACAGAAAACATGTAAATTATAGCATAGAAATCCTTAAAGGAAACAAGAAAATGCTAGAGAGTAGCATTTTATTTCTCTTACATCAAGGGTTTCTAAACTACCATCTTTTTCGGACATAAAAACATGTCTTGTTTGGGAAAGGGTTAATTGGTTATTTGGGGGTTTCTATTATATGAAAATATGATGATGTTATGTGAACAAGGAATGTGACAAGTAACAAAAACATCGAACAAGACGTGACAATCATGTTTTCCAACAATCAAAGACGTGGCTGCAAGCACAGAGAGAGATATTACCTACTGTTACTTGAATTCACCAAGTACTATTGTACTGAAAGTAGCAATCATAATAGTAGAAATAAACAAGAGGGCCATTGGCCCTGAAGCGCTCACCTGACAGGCCCATAGGAAGCAATTTCATAATGGGGGGCTATAGACTCTATCCTAAATATTGGGGGGTGGGGGCTAATTGGCATTTCCCCAAAATTTTAAGTGTAAAATTAAGAAAAATTGGTATTTTTGGCCAACTTTGGAAGGGTTTAGCCCCCCTAGCCCCCCTGTTCCTACAGGCCTGC
Organism: Fragum sueziense; assembly: GCA_963680895.1. Classification (NCBI taxonomy): domain Eukaryota; kingdom Metazoa; phylum Mollusca; class Bivalvia; order Cardiida; family Cardiidae; genus Fragum; species Fragum sueziense. The sequence continues at coordinate 69,336,097 of OY804594.1, read as the reverse complement.
CTGACATAATAGCTTTCTGTATATGGTGTGTCTGAGCCTCCAAAATGATCACATTTTACTAAGATTTGTGGCCTGTATAAGATAATCATTCTGACAAATTTTCAGCTTGATTGGGCAAAAAAAATCCCCAAGACTGGACCCCATGACCTAGTTTAGGACCCCAGATGACCAAATTTTGAAATTGTCTGAGATTTTATCAAGATAATTATTCTGACTAGGCTGATTGGGCATAAAATGTGGCCTCTAGAGTGCACACAAGGTTTTTCTTAAATTTGACCTAGTGACCTAGTTTTTGACCCCAGATGACCCAATTTCAAACTTTTTGTACATTTCATCAAGACAATTATTATGAGCATATTTCAGGTTGATTGGGCAAAAAATGTGGCCTCTAGAGTGCACACAAGGTTTTACAAAGATTTGACCCTGTGACCTAGTTTTTGACCCCAGATGACCCAATTTCAAACTTGTCCGAGATTTTATCAAGACAATCATTCTGAGCAAATTTCAGGTTGATTGGGCAAAAAATGTGGCCTCTTGAGTGCACACAAGGTTTTTCTAAGATTTGACCCTGTGACCTTGTTTTTGACGCCAGATGACCCAATTTCAAACTTGTCCGAGATTTCATCAAGATAATCATTCTGATCAATTTTCAGGTTGATTGGGCAAAAAATGTGGCCTCTAGAGTGCACAAAAGGTTTTTTCTAAGATTTGACCCCGTGACCTAGTTTTTGACCCCAGATGACCCAATTTCAAACTTGTCTGAGATTTCATCAAGACAATCATTTTGAGCAAATTTCAGGTTGATTGGGCAAAAAAATGTGGCCTCTAGAGTGCACACAAGGTTTCTCTAAGATTTGACCTAGTGACCTATTTTTTGACCCCAGATGACCCCATTTCAGGCTTGTCCGAGATTTCATCAAGTCAATCATTTTGAGCTAATTTCAGGTTGATTGGGCAAAAAATGTGGCCTCTAGAGTGCACACAAGGTTTTTCTAAGATTTGACCCTGTGACCTAGTTTTTGACCCCAGATGACCCAATTTCAAACTTGTCCGAGATTTTATCAAGACAATCATTCTGAGCAAATTTCAGGTTGATTGGGCAAAAAATGTGGCCTCTAGAGTGCACACAAGGTTTTTCTAAGATTTGACCCTGTGACCTAGTTTTTGACCCCAGATGACCCAATTTCAAACTTGTACGAGATTTTATCAAGACAATCATTCTGATCAATTTTCAAGTTGATTGGGCAAAAAATGTGGCCTCTAGAGTGCACACAAGGTTATTTTAAGATTTGACCCAGTGGCCTAGTTTTTGACCCCAGATGACCCAATTTAAAACTGGTCCGAGATTTCATCAAGACAATCATTCTGAGCAAATTTCAGGTTGATTGGGCATAAAATGTGGCCTCTAGAGTGCACACAAGGTTTCTCTAGGATTTGACCCAGTGACCTACTTTTTGACCCCAGATGACCCAATTTCAAACTTGTCCGAGATTTCATCAAGTCAATCATTTTGAGCTAATTTCAGGTTGATTGGGCAAAAAATGTGGCCTCCAGAGTGCACACAGGGTATTTCTAAGATTTAACCCCGTGACCTAGTTTTTGACCCCGGATGACCCAATTTCTAACTTGTCCGAGATTTCATCAAGACAATCATTCTGAGCAAATTTCATATTGATTGGGCAAAAAATGTGGCCTCTAGAGTGCACACAAGGTTTTTCTAAGATTTGACCCTGTGACCTAGTTTTTGACCCCAGATGACCCAATTTCAAACTTGTCCGAGATTTTATCAAGACAATCATTCTGATCAATTTTCAGGTTGATTGGGCAAAAAATGTGGCCTCTAGAGTGCACACAAGGTTTTTCTAAGATTTGACCCAGTGACCTAGTTTTTGACCCCAGATGACCCAATTTCAAACTTGTCTGAGATTTCATCAAGACAATCATTCTGATCAATTTTCAGGTTGATTGGGCAAAAAATGTGGCCTCTAGAGTGCACACAAGGTTTTTCTAAGATTTGACCCAGTGACCTAGTTTTTGACCCCAGATGACCCAATTTCAAACTTGTCCGAGATTTCATCAAGACAATCATTCTGAGCATATTTCAGGTTGATTGGGCTGAAAATGTGGCCTCTAGAGTGCACACAAGGTTTCTCTAGGATTTGACCCCGTGACCTACTTTTTGACCCCAGATGACCCAATTTCAAACTTGTCTGAGATTTCATCAAGACAATCATTCTGAGCTAATTTCAGGTTGATTGGGCAAAAAATGTGGCCTCTAGAGTGCACACAAGGTTTTTCTAAGATTTGACCCCGTGACCTAGTTTTTGACCCCAGATGACCCAATTTCAAACTTGTCCGAGATTACATCAAGACAAACATTCTGAGCAAATTTCAGGTTAATTGGGCAAAAAATGTGGCCTCAAGAGTGCACACAAGGTTTTTCTAAGATTTGACCCCGTGACCTAGTTTTTGACCCCAGATGACCCAATTTCGAACTTGTCCGAGATTTGATCAAGACAATCATTCTGATCAATTTTCAGGTTGATTGGGCAAAAAATGTGGCCTCTAGAGTGCACACAAGGTTTTTCTAAGATTTGACCCCGTGACCTACTTTTTGACCCCAGATGACCCAATTTCGAACTTGTCCGAGATTTGATCAAGACAATCATTCTGATCAATTTTCAGGTTGATTGGGCAAAAAATGTGGCCTCTAGAGTGCACACAAGGTTTTTCTAAGATTTGACCCCGTGACCTACTTTTTGACCCCAGATGACCCAATTTCAAACTTGTCTGAGATTTCATCAAGACAATCATTCTGAGCTAATTTCAGGTTGATTGGGCAAAAAATGTGGCCTCTAGAGTGCACACAAGGTTTTTCTAAGATTTGACCCCGTGACCTAGTTTTTGACCCCAGATGACCCAATTTCAAACTTGTCCGAGATTACATCAAGACAAACATTCTGAGCAAATTTCAGGTTAATTGGGCAAAAAATGTGGCCTCAAGAGTGCACACAAGGTTTTTCTAAGATTTGACCCCGTGACCTAGTTTTTGACCCAAGATGACCCAATTTCGAACTTGTCCGAGATTTGATCAAGACAATCATTCTGATCAATTTTCAGGTTGATTGGGCAAAAAATGTGGCCTCTAGAGTGCACACAAGGTTTTTCTAAGATTTGACCCCGTGACCTACTTTTTGACCCCAGATGACCCAATTTCGAACTTGTCCGAGATTTTATCAAGACAATCATTCTGAGCAAATTTCAGGTTGATTGGGCAAAAAATGTGGCCTCTAGAGTGCACACAAGCCAAAGGTTGACGCACGACGCACGACGGACGACGGACGACTGACGACGGACGACGGACGACGGACGACGGACACAGCGGTATCACAATACCTCACCATGAGCACTATCGTGCTCAGGTGAGCTAAAAACATAAAATGATTTGTTTCATTTTTATGAAAATAGAGAAAACTGGTTAAACTAAGCAGAGTTCAGCCTGGTACTTATCACAGCTTTCACCATGTGTAACTTTTGCACATTCTCAACAAGAGCTGTCCGAAGACAGCGCGCTCGACTTTCTAAGTTGCTTAGTATAGAGGGGGCATAACTCCAAATAGAGTGGTCCCAGGGTCATGGGCCCTGATAGTAAGGTAGAGGGTGTGATGGTAAATAAGTATTCCAAGTTTGGGTTGAATCCCTTTGATAGTATGGAAGTTATTGATGTTTGAAAAAACTTTAACCATGGTTGCAACGCCAACGCCGACGCCAACGCCAACGCCAACGCCGACGCCGACGCCGACGCCGACGCCCGGGTGACAGTATAAGCTCTCATTTTCTTCGAAAAGTCGAGCTAAAAAGTAAATTCAGGACTCCAACAATATTTGAGGGAAAAGATATCCTAAATTAGGTAGAAAGCACCGAGGATATTATCATAGTCCTTCTTTTAAAAGGACTATCCCTTCATATGGGTTGATTGCAAAAGGGCAAATGGCTTATCATTGCGACATACCCGAAAGAATATCTAAATCATTTATTAAAGGATGACTGTATTAAATTCATGATGTAATGAGAAATATTACATTTATTAGATAATAATGCATTATCATTGAGTATATTCTCATCAAACTTGGTACACTAATAAACACAATCAGGTCATGCTATGTGATATACCTATAATCCCACATGTATGCGAGGAGAGGTCACAGTGAGAAAAGAAAATGGGCTTTGTTCGTGTTTAACCTGCCTGAAACAAAATACAATAACCCATAACACTCTGCTTCTAGTAATTCAAATAAGCTGGCATCTCATTAAGGACCCTAATGACATTTAAGGTGGAAGGGGACTATAGCACCTTATATAAAAAATGTAAAGAACCAAACCGAAAGTGGTACCAAATTAAACTTTGACTTACGGCGCTTTCAAAGTCACGTCTTTTTTAACGTTTTCATTGTTGATAACGTTACTATGACGTCGGAAATATGACGTTTTCGCGCCTTTTCAAGAAATGACCCCAGGCGACATCAATCATGTATTACAGATGTATTTGTGACAATTAAAAAACACAATTTGCACTTAAATAAAGCGAAATGAATAGTGAATGTTTTGTAGTGTATATTGTCTTGATGCGTTAGTACATTAATGAACACGGCGTCATTTTTCGTAATTTTCACGCGTTTTTGCTTTTAAACAGAAGGCAAAAAATCGGACGTTTTGCAATTTTAAATAAAAAATGGCCCGATGATTTTTTTTATTTTTTGATTTATCGTTGTATAATATATAAGTAAGATTTTGTCAATTTTTTTTGAAAATCTACTACACAGTTTTTTAGTAACGATGGATTGAATTCAAGACCTGTAACGTCGAAATTTTTAATGTTTACGGGTTTTGTATATTGCTTCGACATTGTTTGATTTTCATACAATGGTTCAGTGCTCAGGCCCGTAAGAACAGGTGGGTTTAGTGGGGTTAAGTCCCACGAAGTTGGCCCAAAATGCCGAATTTTCCTTACTTAGCGGACGTGCAAGAGATATGACATCTGCACGGTGTATAATCACGTGACTTAGAATTTCCGGTAATCTTCGATAACTTTGTCAATACTTGACCAATTTGAATTCGGTTTGAAGCAGAGAAGGCGAGAAAATGTCAGGAATAACCTGGAAGCGTATATTTTTGAAAAATCAACTGATGAAAAAGTTATTGAAGATAAACACAAAATTTGGTTTATCTTTAATAACTTTTTATAAGTTTAACGGTTTTCACGCTCATCTAATGCGTGACGGCTGTCCACCTTCTCTGCTTCAAACCGAATTCAAATCGGTCAATTTTTAACAAAGTTGTTAAAGATTTTCTGAAATTGTTGCATCACGTGATTATCCACCGTGGTCTAGGCAGAACCGTATCATCAGGTTAATGTCAGCTACGGGATAGGTTTAAGAATGCAATGGAGACCGCTAATTAATCGCATGGACTTCACAACATTCGAAAATCGGTCCAAACTGAACGAAAGAGAATGTGTTTTTCGAACTACATACACTTTTTTTGTCAAACTGTGTTGACGCCCGGTGTAAACTGGGTGTTTTCTTATTAATGGAATTTACTACAAACAAGATTTTGTGGAATTTATAAGGTGAAATGTTAATGCTTTAGATGTATTACATTTTGTTCAAATCTGATTTGTTGTCTTTGCGTAAGAAGGAATTGAAAAGGAAGTTGCGTTTCTTTTTTTGCCTAGTATATGTCGGAGAGCGATTATTCCGCATCACAATTTCTCATTGCATATTCGAGAGGTTCAGGACTGATGTCACCATTTACAGGCTATAAATAGATCTACTCTTAGTCGGATTATTTCCGTCACATACAGAGCATTAGAAACCGTACAATCCTAATATTTGTCGTTTTGGAAAAGATTTGAATGTATTATTATTTTGAAGAAATTACTTGTTCTAATGCTATTCCAAAATTATTTCTGTTGACAATATAGAATGGAATACAATAATATTGTCCACCCAAATTAACCAGGGACAACTTAGTTTTCGTGCGCTAAGTCCGTTAGTTGAGCGTCGTAACAAAACATTGCCGAAGCATATGCATATACATGTCCCGGGTTAATCTTGTTGGACAATAATAATAATAACAAGAGCTGTCACTGTAAGATGACAATGCCCCCGACACCGCTTTGATTTTAAATTATGGCCAATCTATGTTCAAGGTCAAGGTCATCCAGGGGTCAAGGTCACCAAAGTATGTGCCTACAGAAAGGTAATGTACCAAGGAATGTTGTGGTAAAGTATGAAGCGAATATGTTAAGTAATAAGGAAGTTATGGCCAATGCTAAAGTTTTTGGACGGAATGACGGCCGGACAGACAGACGGACAGACGGACGGACAAGTCAAATTTATGATGCCTCCCTATCGGGGGCATAATAATAATAATAATAATAATAATAATAATAATAATAATAATAATAATAATAATAATATATAACTTTTGTTAAAATTTGGAAAGGTTAAGGAAAAAGAAGAAAAACGCTGAAGTCAAACTACTTGATTTCTTCTTTTTCAACAACTTTATTTCTTCCTTTCAAAGGTAATTATAATTCATAGAGTCGGAATTAATTGTGTCGTCTATATAATATATGAAATCAGACACGTAAATTTTATCGTTTTGGAAAGGGTTTAAACTTGATCAAATTGTCTCTTCTACAGAGTTCCTAAAATGATGTTGTATTGAAAATGTAGAATTTCTTGTGCGTGGGGAATTTATGTAACTATTTCCTTTTGGAAAAAAGTTGAAGAAAATGAGGAAAATGAGGAAAATGCTGATTAACGACGCTTGCTCCCTATTCAACTAGGGCCTTGTCACTGAAAAAGTGCTATCGGTCAAAATGTTCTTGACTTAGAGCATGGAAACGGATTTTATACAAAGTCCAACTGTGACCTTGACCTTTGACCTTGGTGACCCCAAAACAATAGGGCACCTCGAATGGTCATGGGCAACAACTGTTGTAAAGTTTCATGATCCTAGGTCAAACGGTTCTCAAGTTAGAACACGGAAACGAAATTGTAAATTTTGATACTACCCCCCCCCCCCCCCCCCCCCCCCCCCTTATTAAAAACTTCAAAGTGGCATAACTCTAAAACTAATGACTGGATCAAGATGAAAATTGCAGGTGCACAACTTCATATGATAGGAAACATCCTGAAAAAAATTCAGAAAAATTGGTCAAAAACTGTGGGAGGAGAAGAGGACACAAGATTATGTCCACACCCCCCCCCCCCCCCTTAAAAACTTCAAAGTGGCATAACTCTGAAACTAGTGACTGGATCAAGATCAAAATTGCAGGTGCACAACTTCATGTGATAGGGTACATCCTGGTAAAAATTTCAGAAGAATTGGTCAAAAACTGTGGGAGGAGAAGAGGACACAAGATTATGTCCACGGACGGACCGGACAGACGGACGGACGACAGACGGACGGACGGACGGACGGACAACCTGATTCCAGTATACCCCCCCATAACTTTGTTGTGGGGGGTATAACAACAGTTTCATTCTAACAAAAATAACTTACTTTACACAGTCGGACAAATTCTGTCGAATGCATACTCACTGCCAAAGCGAGGGACTTTTTCGCGAACAATGTATTCCGTCGGTGTTGTTATAAAATCTCGTAACTACGGCTTAGAAAAAGCCGTAGTTACAAATTTTGATAAGAACACCGACGGTTTGTCAATACGTAACGGAGAGCTCGGTCTATTTTAAGACCAAATTTATTGTAATTAAAGTTAAAAATCTTTGAAACTCACATTTTTAAAACGCTAAATATCTATACCTTGTTGTAGCGAAACACGTCCTTCGCTTTGGCCGAGTTCACCACCAGTGATACTTACGATTTGAAATCGGACAATTCTACAAACTGTCGTTTTGGAAAGGGTTAACCGTGATGTAATTGAATTAACGATGTGTCGAAGAGATGTAGCCTATTGACAATATATTAATAGATTGTGTAATTGTTATTTCAATTTCGTAGGATGTTGAAGAAATTGAAGAAAATATTGATTACTGGTGTTTTCTCCCTTTTCAATAACATTTTTTCGTTCTATTATAGATTATTAACATTCGTAGAGTCAGATCAGTTCTGTCGCCTGCATAACATTTTGACATCGGACAAATCAAAAAGTTGTCGTTTTACATGACGTTGTGTAGCAATTCAATGCAGTAACCTCAGTATTACACAAATAGGCCGACAGGTTTTCTTCTTTTCGCATGTCTTACCTCACAACATCCCATTTATCTGTCTTGTTGTTTCGAACGAGTTAGATAGCTATGGACTGTTGTGAGCATTATTTGCTACAAATCTAAAAACAAAACTTTATGCAATCTTTTATGTCCGCAATGTTATACATTCTTCTGTACATTTTATTATACCTAATGGATCTATGACATTCTGGTTTGAAAAAAATATCATCATTATATCATAATAATTATATTGGATTATCAAATCTATTCGGCTAGTTTTTTTAACTCATTTCCAATATATTGACGCTTTTAGACGCCCCAAAATATAAAGGTTTCAGAAAACATTGTGGTAAATGAAGAAATTGCTTGTGACAATCGATTTCATCATTTCCCACAATATTTCTTTTCATAGATACAAATGATATAATACATCGTTATTTATGTGTTGTCGTCTACAACATCTATGAATTTGGACCAGTCTAAATATTGCCGTCTGCTAATGGGTTAATAACCCATGTAAATATTTACCGGTCAAAGACCCGGTGACTCTAGTCTTTTCAATGGAACTTGAAAACGAATTCCCGTCTCCATTTGAATTTAGTGATTCAATAGGATAAACAACTACATGCAACCCAGGCCCGTAGGAAGCAATTTCATATTGGGTTGGCTAAGGCCCTTGTGCCTGAATATTGGGGGGGGGGGGGGGGGGGGGGGAGGGGGGGGGTAATTTGGATTTTCCCTAAAGTTTCAGTGTAAAGTAAGGAAAATTCGGCATTTTGGCCAACTTCGGGGGGCTTAACCCCACTAAACCCCCCTGTTCTTACGGGCCTGAGCACTGAACCATTGTATGAAAATCAAAACAATATCGAAGCAATATACAAAACCCGTAAACGTTAAAAATTCGACGTTACAGGTCTTGAATTCAATCCATCGTTACTAAAAACTGTGTAGGAGATTTTCAAAAAAAATTGACAAAAATCTTACTTATATATTATACAACGATAATCAAAAAATAAAAAAAATCAATCGGGCCATTTTTTATTTAAATTGCAAAACGTCCGATTTTTTGCCTTCTGTTTAAAAGCAAAAACGCGTGAAAATTACGAAAAATGAACGCCGTGTTCATTAATGTACTAACGCATCAAGACAATATACACTACAAAACATTCACTATTCATTTCGCTTTATTTTAAGTGCAAATTGTGTTTTTTAATTGTCACAAATACATCTGTAATACATGATTGATGTCGCCTGGGGTCATTTCTGAAAAGGCGCGAAAACGTCATATTTCCGACGTCATAGTAACGTTAACAACAAAGAAAACGTAAAAAAGACGTGACTTTGAAAGCGCCGTAAGTCAAAGTTTAATTTGGTACCACTTTCGGTTTGGTTCTTTAC